>JADBJO010005293.1:65000-110000 GCA_016801955.1 Conus betulinus | reverse complement strand
TGGAGGGTCGTTCCAAACGAAATAACATTATAATACATGGCATTCCACGCAGGGAACGAGAGACCTGGCAGAACTGTGAAACGCTTGTACATGATATGGTCACAGACAAGTTAGAGATTGCCAAAGACGTTGAATTTGATCGTGTACACCGCTTAAACTCTAGGTCAGACTCCCCCATCATTGCGCGATGTACCTTTTATAAAGATAAAGAGATGATCTTGCGAGCTAAAAAGAAGTTAAAGGATACACAGATTTTTGTTGGTGAAGACTTTTCTTTCAGAGTGAGGGAGATTAGAAGAAAAAGCTAACACCACACCTGAAGTCTGCCCAGAAGCCAAAATAAAAAGGTGTTCATGACCTATGACCATCTTGTTATTGAAGGAACTAAGTATGGCCTAGATGGCAGCGATAATCTTGTTCCGCTGAAATGAAGATACGGCCGGCCTTGTAATTTAAAATTGTCCTGCTTAAAAGGTTTAACAGGTATCAAAAATATAAGTTCACCTCATGATGTCAGGGAAAAATATGCACGAGCGCGAAGAGTTAGTGGGTCAGTGAACTGTGCCGAGTTCAAACCGGCGTGCAAAGTGTCCGTGCAGAGCACGCGCTGCTCGAACGTTGAACAACTCGCCATGTGAATGGCATCGGCCGTGTCAGTGTGTCAAATGAACATGTAATGTATCATATGTCAAATGATCGTGTTTCTTGTATGGTAAGTCTTGATGATAATGATGAAGAAAAATATTAAAAGAAACCACCTCATATGCTAATACTGTAAATAATTGTGCTATGTGTTGTGAGATTTTGAAATGTTCTGAAAGCAGATGTGACAATGCGACAGGAAATGTGTCTGTCAATGATGGTGAAAGTGAGACTGACACTGCGGACTATGTGACTGTAGATAGAACAGACAAATATGACCGTGTGACAGGTGACTATATCGCTGGGAGTGAAATGGGTTTGTAGGGTCACAACATGACTGGGGAACATATGGAAATCGAAGCTTACTGTGCGAGTTTGCCTGACAATTGTACATCTAAAAATGATAATGAAAATAACGGATCTCACACTCATTGTAAGGAAATATACTCTGATGATGGTTGTGAAAATGGTAAGTTTGTGATTGTTGGAAATGTAAGTAAGTATAAAAGCAAAAGTAAAACGGATGGGTTGTGTAAAAACAGTAATAAGGAATCAAAAAAAACGGATGACAATCTCCATGACCTTGAGCGAACGGGTGATGAAAGCTATGCAAGTGGCGCGGATGGGGACAGTTGTTTGAGTGAAAACTCTGGAAACGTAGACACTTCTGTAAATACCATATCATTTTTGCATTGGAATGTGTGTGGTCTGTTATCAAAACTGAATGATGCAGATTTTGTTAACTTTGTTTCTTCCTTTGATTTTGTATATCGTTAGTAGTAGAAACGTTTGTAGAAAAAATTTGATGATAACATTTTTCATGATCATAAAATATTTTTCAAACCAGCCGTAAAATTGGCAACGCAAGGGAGATGTTCCGGAGGCATTATGGTTTTGATTCGTAAATCTCTCCTCCCTTGCATTAATCTACTTGATTGTGACAACAAGTATTGTCTATTGTTTATGTTGGAAAAAGATCTTTTAGACTAAATAAAGATGTCCTGCTTGTCTGTGCTTATGTACCTCCAGAAAATGCTCCATATTACTCAGTGTACGGTTTTGATAACGGAATAGATATGTTGGAGGAGTGTGTTGTAGAGAAATTATTGTGTTTAGATGATGTTGATGTATTAATGTGTGGTGACATGAATGCTAGGACTTCTAATATCTTTCCTGAAACTTTACATGATTACGAACTCCATGTCAACCATACTAAGGATGCAAATAGTCAACTACAGAGATATTCCGAAGATACTGTATTCAACTCATATGGAAAAAATTACTTAGCATGTGCACTGTTTTTTGACCTATATATTTGTAATGGTGTATGTTTTGGTGACCTTGAAGGCCGTTATACGTATATTTCAGACACGGGAAGCAGTGTCAATGATTACTTTTTAGCATCTGGAAACTTGTTTGATTTTTGTGTATGACCGTCTGACATTAAGGTTGTTGAAAGAATTGAATCTGATCATTTACCTCTTCTATTGTGTATTCAAATGCAATAGAAAAGGAATGTATGTATTAGTCGCAGGCCTATATAGAAAATGCTCAATTTATGATTAAGTATTGTTGGAAAGAAACCTATGCTGAACGTTTCACTCTTGACATGAATTCACATCATGTTCATCAGAAATTAGAAATCGCAGAAGCTCTTGTCTATAGAAATGTAAATGAATCACTGAACATGTTTAATCAGATTGTTAAAGAACAAGCCAGTCACATGGAGAGAAAGATACAGGTAGATAGAAAAAAATCAAAGAGAAGGATTGGTTTGATCATGAATGTAGACGAGTGCGACGTAAATTACGAAGCTTGCTGCTGAAAGGTTTAGAAAAACGTTAGACGTAAAGATTAGAAAAGAGACTTTGCATTGCGAGACGTGAATATAAAAATCTAAATAAAAGAAAGCAAAAAGATCGTAACGATTCATTAGTAAATGAATTGGTAAATTCTGTAAAAAGTCAAAAGGATTTCTGGGACACAGTACACAAGATTTCGAAAAGAAAATTCCAGCCTTCAAATGATATATCTGTAAATGAATGGTTTGATCATTTCAAAACTGTCCTAGAAAAGACGAAAAGAGAGAGAACGGAGGGTATCTTCGTTGAAGACAATGATGAGAATATACTTGATAGGCCAATAACTAAAGAAGAAGTTTTACAAGCCATTAGAAAACTCAAGAATGGTAAGTCTGCTGGTCCGGATGGACTTATAAGTGAGTTTTTCAAAAATTCCGGTGAGTTTGTTGTTAATTTCCTCGTAACATTATTTAACAATTTATTTGAAAATGGAATTTATCCGAAAACCTGGACAGAATCCATAATTATTCCTTTGTTTAAGAAAGGCAATGTTAATGACGTGAACAACTATAGAGGCATCTCTTTATGTGACGTAAGTAGCAAGTTATATAGTTCAATTATTAATAACAGATTACAAGAATGGATTAGCCAGAATGATATTACAGGTGAGCACCAGGCCGGATTTAAGAAGGGATATTCAACGATTGACCATATTTTTACTTTATTTGCTGCCATCCAAAAACAATTTGCGTATAACAGAAAATTGTATGTTGCCTTTGTGGACTTTGAAAAGGCATTTGACTCTATTTCTAGAAAGTTGTTGTGGCCAGTTTTGATCAAGAACGGAATCAAGGGTAAGTTGTATCGCTGTGTTAAAAGTATGTATAAAGAAGTAAAGGCAAGAGTAAGATCTGGGGCATCATTGTCTGATGCGTTAAAATGTACACGTGGGGTTAAACAAGGGGATGTGTGTAGTCCCGTTTTGTTTTCACTCTTTATAAATGAACTGGCTTTGGGAAATAATTGAGAATGGTCTTCATGGGGTTACGTTTGATCTCATGGAACTGTTTATTCTGCTTTTTGCTGATGACATTATGTTATTGTCTACAACAGTAGTCGGTTTACAAAGGCAGTTGAATAGCTTATATAATGCCGCACGTAAATTAGAACTAAAAGTAAACATGGACAAAAGTAATATTATTGTTTTTCGGAAGGGTGGATATTTGTCAGCGAGTGAGAAATGGAACTATGGAAATGAGAAAGTTCAGGTAGTAAATGCATACAAGTATCTTGGAATTTATTTCTCAACAAGGCTTAGTTTTAGTTTTGCATGTCAAAATATAGCTAACAAAGGAAAGAAAGCACTTATTCTCTTATTTCATATATTGTATAAACTAGATTGCAATGCTTTCAGTGTGTTTAGTAAACTGTTTGACTCTCAGATCCAGCCAATGTTACAGTACGGTGCAGAAATATGGGCTTTTGAGAAAACTACAGAAATAGAAAAAGTACATTTGTTTGCATTGAAACGCTTTCTTAATGTCGACATTCGAACGCCAAATGATCTAGTTTATGGCGAACTAGATAGATACCCTATTTACCTCAATTCATATGTGAAATGTATCAAATACTGGCTGAAACTGACGAGAATGAATGAAGAAAGATTGCCTTTTAAAGCGTACAAAATGTTATTTAAGTTAGATGCTAATGGTAAGAAGACATGGGCCACAAATGTCCACCACTGTTTGAATTCTTATGGATTTTCATTTGTTTGGGATAATCAGGGTGTTCAAAATATATCAGGTTTTCTAAACATCTTTTAAGCAAAGAATCATTGACTGTAGGTGGCAGGACTGGCATGATCACATATATACCAGCGATAGATTTTCTTGGTACAGGTTGTTTAAAACCACTCACCTGAAAGAACCTTATATTGAACTGAAAATGAATAGATACATTAAGAGCGAATTGACCAAGTTTCGATTTGGTGTGTCTGGTATTGCTTGTCATTGTTTTAGATATAATGTCAGAAATGAAAATATGCTTACCTGCCGTCTATGTAAAGTTGGTAAAGAAGATGAAGTACACTTTTTATTCTGCTGCCCTGCCCTGAGTGATCTTAGGGTAAAATTTATCCACCCCAAATACTACAAGGTTCCATGTATTTTTAGATTAACTTTGCTAATGTCAACTAGAAATGAAACTACATTAAAAGATTTAACTATGTATATTTACCAAGCTCTCAACAGGCTGCAAATCGTGAGCTCGTAGAATCGTATTTTTCAATATATTTCAAGAAGAATGTTAATTGGTTATCGATTCTTGTACTCATTTACATCATTGGATTCTTTGTCTTGTTTAGTTCAGTTCATGTACATCCCCCTTCAGTAAGGGGCCTAGGCCTTTATCTGAATAATAATTTTGAGTCTTTGAGTCTCTCTCTCTCTGTCATGTTATAAGGCTTCAGGGCCTACTTTAATCAACAGACATTCAAACGTATTCATATTCCTTTCATCCTTCCCATCTTTGTGTTCAATTTGAACATTACTTCCTTTCTTAATTCTTTATAGTAAGTTGAATTGTTGATATTTCATCAGTGACATGCCTGATAAATCAATGTGAATTTTACAATGGAATGCCAGATCGGTACTGACAAATGAAGCGTGGTTAATTCAACGTCTAGCAGATCGTAGCTACCATATATTGGTTTTGCAATCTTTAAATGTATGCAAATCCAAATTACCGAAGGTACCTCACTTTTACTACCCTCCAGTACATAATAGAGTTTCTGATTCAAAAGAAAAAATCAACACGGCTATTTATATCAGAGAAGGTACAGGATAGGTTCACTGTCCATCACCTGCACCATCTGATCTACCACACTTATATTCATGCACGGTCAGTGTGAAACTTAACAGCATTGTTCTCAATGTTGTCTCTGTATATATCAACCGAAAAGGCCCAACTTACCAAAACACTGACTGGCTACACGCAATACAAAGCACGAATGAAAAATGGCTGATTGCCTGTGATTTCAATGCACACTCTCCTTTTTGAGAAAAGGGTTGTTCTACTGTAACCAGCAACCGTTTCGTTGAAAATGTTGTCGATTTTGATTTGTATTTGCTCAATAATGGAAGTGTAACCAGAATTCCAGATATTTCTACACATAAACCAAGCGCTATAGACTTGTCTTTGATATCTCCCCAGTTAGCTTTTGATTGCACTTGGCAAACTTACGAGGACACTCTCGGAAGTGATCATTTGCCAATCATAATAACATTCAATGAAATGTATGATATTCACGAATTACCAGAGGACAAAATTCCCAAATACAATTACAGATTTGCCGACTGGGACAAGTTTAAAACTCTCCTTACCAGCATAGATGTAGATACTGTTTTTGTGGAATAGAAGAGAGTGTGGATAATATGTATTCAAATTTCAACAAACTGATACTTTTCGCTGCAAATGGCTCCATACCTAAATCTAATCATATACAAAAAACACGTCACGCTGGGAATGTCTGGTGGACCAAAGATTGTGAAGAAGCTGTAGTTTTAAAGAAGCTTAAAATACAAGGAATATGTTAAAAAACAAAAGTGAGGAAAACCATCAGGAAATGAAGAAAGCAAAGGCACACTCTAACAGAGTTATTGCAAAAGCAAAGCGGCTTAACTGGTCATCATTTTGCGCAAGAGAAGTTTCCCAGCATAAAGATCTTCAAAAGGTATGGAAAAAGTTTCAAGTTATGAAAAAAGGGATAAATATTCCGAGATATCCTATTAATTTGGAGACTAAGAAATTCCCGACTCCATATGAAAAAGCCGAAGCATTTGCTAATATGTTTCTCTAGACCATGCGCCTGGAAAGCCTTCCGCATGAATGCAGACAACATCGGGAAAAAAAGCAAGAAAAAAAAACAGAACTTTATGATGAACCAGTTCCAAATAATGACCATTTCATAAATGCACCCATAACCACACAAGAATTAAAGGATGCCGTCTCTTTTGAAATGCAATAAAACATCGTCAGTAGGGCTGGACGGTATTTCAAATCAAATGTTACAACACATGCCAGAAAACGTTTTTCGCTTTTTATTAAAAATATTTCAAAAGATTTTGATAGATGGTCTTATGCCAGTTATTTGGAAACAGTCGATAGTAATCCCAGTTATAGAGAAAGGAAAGCCTGTCACAAACATCGACAGTTATAGACCTGTCGCTCTGACTTCTCATGTTGCAAAACTTATGGACAAAAATTGTTCTTACAGACATCTATTTTGTAACAAAAATCATATAATACCTACTAATCAAGCAGGCTTTATAAAGGGAAGATCTACCACTCATCATATCGTAAAGTTAACAACTCAAATCAAATATCAGTTTGCCAGACGGAAGAGTGTTCTGGCCACATTCTTTGATATTAGAAAAGCCTTTGATAGTATATGGCATGTTAGATTGTTATACAAATTAAAGGCGATAGGGATTTCAGGTAATTTTTACAGTTATATTAAAGAATTTCTAACACAAATTTACAGGTCAGAGTACAAAACACATATTCCAGCTTTAAACCACTGAACATGGGTATTCCTCAAGGTTCTGTAATAGCTCCAATGCTATTTAATATTTTGCTGCATGATCTTCCAAAAACATGTAACTAGAAATGCTACAGTTGTTCAATATGCCGATGATCTGTGTATGTGGATGAATACTAGTATGAGAAAAAACACACCCAAAAGAGCTATAAATTACCATAGAAAACTTTATCAGGCAGAGCTTGATAACCTTAGCAAATACTTGTTCAGAAATGGTCTAAAGCTTTCACATGAAAAAACTCACATGGTTTTATTCAACAATGGGGATGATCCTCTGATTTACCATCTTTTAAGCTGGATGGGATAACACTTGCATAGGTACACTTAATTAAATTCTTAGGTGTCCACTTCACATCGAAACTCACATGGAATATCCATATTGATTACCTTTTAAACAAGGCAAGAAAAAAAAACTTTAAATTTTCTGAAAATTTTGAGCAAGCAAAGCTGGTGCCAAGATGGAAAAACATTAAAGCTTTGGCTTTGGCATTAATTCGTTCTAAATTATCATACGCCCAAGAGGCTTTCTTTAGCGCACCTAAGTATTTGTTACAAAAACTACAAAGTGTAGATAGCAAAGCCTTCAAATTATGCCTAGGAGTTCCGGTATATGCCTCCACTTTGGGGACATACAGAGAAATAGACGTTTTACCTTTAAATGAATATAGGAATCTATCACTGGCAAAATATTTCATGAAATGTTCAACCATGGAAGGTGTGAATGAAACAGAAATATCTATAAACCCAGAGAGTGATTATCCAAAAAGAGCAAAAAATATTGCCTCTCTGTGCACTATCAGTTCATACACTGCTGATTTGTTTAAGAAAAGTAATATAGATGTTACGTCTTTGTCAAAAAACGTCTCTTATAGATCCCATTCCACTTGCGAAAGAAAGAGGGCGAAGTTTGATCTTGATTACACTGATACAAAGAAAGCAATCAGCCTTACATCTTGTCTTATTTAACGAAGATGCAAATGCAAGATAGATATTCTTACCATCTTAAGGTGTACACAGATGGATCGTTGACGAGTAACAAAGAGGCCGCATCAGCATTTGTTATTCCATCGCTGAAAGTACAAAAAGCATATTTCATTGGAAAATATCGCTCCATATTCGTAGCTGAAATGATAGCGATACTTATGGCGTTTTCTAATTGATTTACCGCATCAATTTTTCAAGTGTTGTTTTGAGTAGATTCGCTGTCAGTGTTACAATCGATCAAGTTTTTTAATTCAAATTCAGATAACTTTATTTTGAAGGAAATTCAACATTTAATCCACGTCTTGACATGTAAAGGAACAGATATAACTTTCTTCTGGGTTCCTTCACACTGCGGAATTTCGGGCAATGAACTTGCTGACAGATGTGCGAAAAAAAAAGGCGCTGAAAATGGAACGAGGGTACAAACTATTTCCATACCGTTCACTTTGAAAGAGGGTCAACAAATTTTTAAAACAAACAGCTTGGGAATATTTCAGAAATGGGCAGAACAAAAGCTGTTACTCATGTTCAGACACAAAATAACCCTCTTTTTAGTATTGATCATTTCAAAAGCATCCAAAATCTGCACATTTATGATATGCATCAATACAAAAAAACTTCGTTCAGTATTTCATCGATTGAAACTGGATGCTTTTAGAACTAAATATAGCTCTGCAACAAAATGCATGTGCGGGGAAAACAAAACTGACAAGAGATCATGTTTTGTTCGAATGTGTGCCTCTCAAGGCATTTCTGCCACATTTATCAGGCATGTCTGTGACAGATATTTTTTCTGATATTGATTTTGCTTTGAAAGTTACTTTCTGCTTGATTTGTAGTCCAGTCAGGTATTTGCTTTAATCAGATATTGTTAGTGAGTGTAGGTTTGTTTGTTTTATTCGTTTGTCTGATTGTTTCTGATGTTATGTACACCACCCTCCGCTCACTTCCAGCCCCCACCCCCCCCACACACACACACACACACACACACACACACACACACACACACACACACACACACACACTTGTATGCAACAGAACAAACTCTATCTATCTCCCTCTATTTGTCTGTCTATCTCTCCTTTCTTGTCTAATATCACATAGTTTGTGAAAAGACGTTAAATTAAAGTACTACTACTACTACTACTACTACTACTACTACTACTACTACTACACACACACACACACACACACACACACACACACACACACACACACATATATATATATATATATATATATATATATATATATATATATATATATATATATATATATATATACACTCACACACTCTCTCATAAATACACGCACACACCAACGCCTCCTCACATACGTCTGTGGACTCTCTAATTAACACGCTGGCATTACCCCACTGATGAACACACACACACACACACACACACACACACACACACACACTTTCTCCCACACACACTCACACACCAACGCTTGCACACTCATGATGTCCATGGACACTCTAATTAACATGCTGGCATCACCTCACTGATGAACACACACCAGCGCACACACGTCTACAGTAACGCTGGGGACCCTGAGAGATTCAAAGTCTTATCTCAGTTGACATGTGTTTCATCTTTTGTGTCTGTTATTGGAAAGGCCCAGTATGAGTTTGCCCCAATCTCTAGGAGTCTTCGCAATGTTGGCCTTGAGATTATTTCTATATGTGTTTGGTTGGTGATGTTTTCTTGCTCTTCCCTTAGTCTGGATGTGCGGCCACCTCCTCTCTTGATGTTCAGATGTGAAAGATTATCTATGGCTTAGTGGCTTTCTCTTGTTTGCTTAAGTGCTTCTTCAGATTTCTTATCATATCAGATCGGCCAAGCAGTAATCCAGTTCTTATCGTTGCTTTGCCAGCCAGTGTGTCTGCTCTCTCGTTTCCTTTACTCCAGCATGTCCAGGGCAGTACATCCATATGCGTCTCTCCAATGGAAGGCTGTGCGTCACTTCATTCCAAGCAGGGCTTTCCATTCCACTCTTCACTTTCTGAAGTAGGTGCTTGGAGTCAGTCAGTATCATGGTTTGTTGAGTTTGAAACTGGCTTATGGATGTAGGCGAGTGGAGTGCTTGTGTCACTGCTTCTACCTCCATTGTTAGACTTGAAGTTGTTAAACTGTGCGCACCATGTCTTCCTGAATAGTTCGGCCATTTTGCTTCACTGTGTATCCCCAGCCTGAACTACCTTTGGTGACAGAACCGTCAGTGTTTATTTAAATATCATCTGCTGTGCAAAGGTTTTCTACCAGCATCTGAATTTCTGCGTTGGTTTTGCCTTCTGGCCATTCTCGACAATGTCTTCCAAGTTCTGGAGCGATTGCAATTTGGTAGAGGTGTGTTCAAGTGGTCTGGATATTTCTCCCATTCTTTGGTTTCTTTGACTTCTGCTAACTGGCACACAAGGTGTATACTGTCTTCTGCCTGTTCCATCCATGATTTTTCCACGTCCTAGCCGAGTGCCTTTTGTTTCCTTGACCGACGCATGAAGTAAGTTTTAGGGATTTTCAAGGGTTCTGAAATATGCCTTCACCTGTTCCAGCTTGTGCCTTGGTAGAGATGGCGCTGTTCAATGCCTTTAGCTGCCATTGTTTTCATGGCAGATAAGCCTTTTTTGCATTTAAGAACAATATTGTCAACATGCTTTCTAAAGGTTGGCATTCTGTCAAAACCTACACCCAAGTAGCGTAGGTTGCTAGTTGATTCAATTGGTATTCCACTGAAGGAAACTGGTGAGGGTACTTGTCCTGATGTCTTCTTGTTGAGAGTGCAGACTAATCTCTGGGCTTTTGTAGGGTTGATGGACGATCCAGTGTCTTGACACCACTGAGCAATGTTGTTCAACTGTTGCTGGACTGCTTTCGTTCTTTCTTCAGTGTTCTTTGATGTTTTGTAGATCAGGCCGTCATCTGCAAATGTCATCACTCGAGCAATTCCGTTTCTGTGAGGTGAGGTCTGCTAGGCCTTTAGTGTAAACATTGTACAAAACAGGGGAAAGAGGAGAACCTTGAGGTAATCCGAAAAGAAGTTTATGAGGCTCAGAAGTCCAATCACCAAATCGTAGGATGACAGTTCGCTCCCGAAGTACCGCTGCTATCCATCGTGTAAGTGTCTTACTGACTCCATAGTCAAGGAGTAGTTCCATGACAAGCGAGAACTGGACATTGTTGTATGCCTCTTCCAGATCTATTGCCACCGCTAGTGTTTCTTCCTTTCTTTGGAATCCTTCGTACACTTCATAGGCAAAAGCGGCCGCATTTTCCCATGTACTTTTACCTGTTCTGTAGCCTCCTTGATTTGATGGGAGGATTTGTCGACTTTCAAGATCTCTTGAGAGTTTTCTTGCTCGTTCCAAGAGCTTTCCTGCTATATTTAGCATAGTGAGTATGAGGTAGCCATTTAGCCAATGATGATCTTTTCCTGGCTTTGGTTAAGCTTTCAGGTAGCTGTGTGTCCAGTCTTCTGGGACATAGCTTTTATCAAAACTCTCCTGGTAGAGACTGAAGAATTGGCTCTCTCCTCTTCTGGGAGCTGTTTGATATCTGCATACCGTACTTTATCTGGTACACACACACACACACACACACACACACACACACACACACACACACACACACACACGTGCGCGCGCACACACACACACACACACACACACACACACACGCACACACACACGCAATCTTCTTTAGCCTGTTTTTTCATTCTTTTCAAGAGTCACCCTCAAACCGCCTTTGATAACAATGCTGTTATACATTATGTCACATGTTTACTTACATTTCTGCTTCTTTTCGGTAGAACTCATATGAAAGAGCCATTTCTTAATGGTATCTTTGCCATAACTGCATATGATTTGAGGTCATATGCTTTCATTAGCGTATAAACCAGTTATCTAAAGGGATCCGACTTTCAAAAAAAAAAAAAAAAAAAAAAAGCTAAATTTATTGAAATCATTGCTGAACCGTTTATTGCAAATGATTAATTATCATGCTGCTAGTTTTGATGACACTACTGCTTGAAATTGCTGACAAATTGCCACGTTTAAACTTTAGTAAGGACATGCATATGCATGCACACGGCATGCATGCCCAAACGACCAACCCCACAAGCAACCAAAACATCGTCATCATTTAGATTGAAATGTTTATACATGTCATTCAAAAATTCTAGTACATAAGTATTTGTAAGACAAGCTGTAAAGATGAGGTAGGCAGGTCCCACAGATCTGTATAGATAATCTGGCATTTATCCTCAGACACGTCGAGCATGGGTTGCACGGCATACACGCAAAACAAAATTTCACATTTTGACTCGTCTAAACAATGGAGACTGTGGCATCACGCTGTTTGGTTGTCTGTGTGTATGTAGATTTGGGTGTTGGTGCATGTGTAGGTAGGTACATGTGTGTGTGTGTGTGTGTGTGTGTGTGTGTGTGTGTGTGTGTGTGTGTGCACTGAAGGTGATTTCATGTGTTTGTAAGTTTTTCAAGCCAAGGAAAGAAGTCTGGTTTACAAGGCGTAGTTCATTTTGTGAGAGGTCAAGTACCCTGAGGTTTTGCAAAGTAGTGAAAGGAAAGCTAGTCAATAAACACTGAGAAAGAACGAGATGAATAAGATAGGCGTTGTCCTTTGCATCAGACAGCGTCATACTTACGTTTACAATTACGTTAACGTGGCAATTACTGTAGTCAGTGTGGTGATGTATGCTGTTCATCTGGAAACACAAGTGTTTTTTTTTTTTGTTTGTTTGGTTTTTTTTGTTTGTTTGTTGTTTGTTTGTTTTTTTAATTTTTTTTTTTTGCCAGAAGCTGGTGACAGTGGTGGTTCAGAATATCTGGTGCAGGTGATGACCTCTGCCTCCTCGGGCTTCGTCACTCTAAAAAGAGGAAATATCAGTGACAGAGATGTCTTTAGGAAGATTATAATCGTACCCGATAACACGTCTGTCATGGTCAGTTATAGGCAGATGGCATGGACCCGGCCAGCTGTCTCTCTGTATAATCACCATCGGGAACAAAAGCATGTGTGTGGGGGCGAAATGCCAAGATGCAATAGTTTTTATTTTGCTAAACTTATCAAGGCCACAAAACTAAGTATTTCACTTCCGAAGTTTCTTATTGAAGGTCGTGACTTCCAAATTCTATTTTCCTTTCTTCCAGAGTGGAGATTACCTCAAACATTACCCAGCAGTCTATGGAACTGTTCTGTGGATTATTACCCCAGCTTTCAGCATCACGTGGAGTGTAACCTGAAGACGGAGTGTGAAGGTGGGCAGGATGAAACAGAACACTGTCCCTTCAGCAGTGCAGACTGTCAGGGTCTGGTAGCGTTCTGTAACCAGTGTTACAAACTGGTCAGTGGTCTGCGTGATTATGAGAGTGATGAAACAGACCTCAACAAAAAAGCTGACGAGTACTGTAGTGCAGCTGGAGGCAGGCTGAGTGCTCCAAGGTGTGTCCATGACTGGTGTAGTCAGCTTCTTAGTACGAGTCACACGTGCACCCCGGTGTGCTGGAATACACCATTGTTGGCCTGTACCATAAGGATGTTCCCCAGTATACTTTGTACGCACATAGTTTTTCAAATGAAAACAGTTGTCTTTCATAATTATATTACTTCTTCGACATTTATTCAAACAGATGACAAAAGGTGCTTGATTCTACAACGGTGTCCAAAGTCAGAAATCATCGTGTGCTCCATGCACGTTACAGAGCAATATGCGAAATTCAAATAAATGAGACAGAAAAGCCTTTCTACACTTCGCTGCGGATTACGCTGGCCAGTACACAGTTCATGTTGTTCAGGTGGCACAATCCCATGGCAAATTGCACTGACGGTCATGTGACGTATGCAGTTTTCTTATATGGATCCAGTCTGCATCCAGAGCATAGCTCTTGTCATCTTCCAAACCCACAGTCACACACTGACTGGTTTTCTCTTGCAGGTCTTCACCCCACATTTGCATGTGACGACCAGTTCAGCACCATAGCATTCAGCCTGGTCTGTGACTTGCTCTCTGACTGTCAGGATAACAGTGATGAATCATTCTGTAACTATACCCCGTGTATCAAGACATTTTCCTGTGCTAACCATCAGTGCGTGTCCTATGGTAAGGTGTGTGATCTAACGCCCCACTGTTCTGATCAGTCAGATGAAGAAAATTGTGAGGTGTTCAAGACGTTTCATCTCGAAACTCATTCCATTTCATCTCCAGTACTGATCAATTTCGATGGCATCGGTCAGTTTCTTTCCACCCCCATGAATCCCAACGATTCCTGCCCTGACAGCCACTACCGTTGTCCTGGAGACTATGAGGACTGTCTGCCTGTCTACACACGATGCAATGGGATGCACGACTGTATCGATCTCCAGGACGAAGAGCGATGTGAACAAATAACTTGCCTCGGGTTGTTCAGGTGCAGAGCTTCAAAGATCTGTGTTCACAGCGATCACCTGTGTGACGGTTGGTCGTACTGTCCACTGCGTGATGATGAGTTATTGTGTGACGTGACCTGTCCTGATGGCTGTCAGTGTCAGGGTCACTCCTCCTTTCTGTGCCCCAAGCCTTTCTCTGCAGCACAGTCCCCTACAGTCCGCTACTTGGACGCCACAGGTTCAGGTATGACGCTGTCTGATGCAAAGGACAACGCCTATCTTATTCATCTCGTTCTTTCTCAGTGTTTATTGACTAGCTTTCCTTTCACTACTTTGCCAAACCTCAGGGTACTTGACCTCTCACAAAATGAACTACGCCTTGTAAACCAGACTTCTTTCCTTGGCTTGAAAAACTTACAAACATTATCTCTGTCCAACAACCCTCTCACCCAGCTGCACACTGACCTCTCCTCTGCCACCATGCACAGTGCCCTGACCCAGATAGACCTGTCCTTCACCAAGCTGACCCTGCTGGACACCACAGTCTTCTCTCTGTTTCCTGGGGTCCAGAAACTGAACTTGACTTCCACTTCCATACATACAATCAGTCCTGCTGGGTTTCAGTACACGCCAGCACTGAGTGAATTATACCTAGATAGTAGTCCTGTAGAAACATTTCCAAATGATGTTTTCAAAGATCTCTTACAATTATCTGTTATTCATACAGACAACTACAAATTGTGTTGCGGTGAAATAGTCCCCCATTATCTTGACGAGTCATCGTGCCATGCCCCCAAGGATGAAATATCTTCCTGTGAAGATTTACTACAATCATGGATCTACCGTGCGTTTCTGTGGCTCATCACCTGTCTGTCTCTCACTGGCAATGTCTTTTGTTTCTATGCACGTTTGGTTGCCAGATCCATGACCTCTTCCAGTGGCTTTAGTGTGTTTGTCATCAACCTGACTATGGCCGACTTTCTGATGGGGGTCTACATGGCTATGATTGGAGTGGCTGATGAACGGTACCGTGGCAGATATCTCCATTATGATGACACGTGGAAAAGCAGTGTGACCTGTAAGGTGGCTGGGTTTCTGTCCCTGCTGTCCAGAGGTGTCAGCTCTGGTCATTTGCCTCATCACTCTGGACCGTTTTATTGTCCTTCGGTTTCCATTCAGTACTCTTCGATTTGAGAGAACATCAGCAGCACTGACTTGTCTGTTAACTTGGTGGTTGGTTGGTTGGGTTTTAGCCATTATACCTTTACTGCCAATGACCACTGACTGGGAGTTTTACAGCCAGGTCAGGTATCTGCATTCCACTGCCAGTGACCAGACGGGACTTTAAAGGAAGATTGTATTCTTTGAGTGTTTTAATTATCTTTAATTTTACCTTATTTCTACTCATTTCTTCTGGCCAAGCCATTGTATACTGGTCAATACAGAGCAATGCCTTACAAACGGACTCGACGAAAGTATCACGTGACGTTACCATAGCACGACGGTTGATCAGTATTGCACTGACGGATTTCCTGTGCTGGTTTCCCCATGGACTGTGCGGAATGTTAGCACAGACTGATGTTCCAATCCCAGGAGAAGTGAGTGTTGCCCTGGCTATATTTGTACTGCCGCTAAACTCCGCTATTAACCCTTTCATGTATACCTTCAACACCTGGGCGGAAAAACGACAAAAATCATATGGGGCTAACCTGATAAAATGGGCTGGAATCTCATCCTGACATACTACACAGTTCAGAGCAATTGTGAAGCCGTTGGCTTTGTACAAGATTAAGGGACATTCATTCTTCCATTTTACAGACGATGTATAAGGCAAATGAAGGAATTAACAAAATGAGTTGACCTCAGAATGTACATTAAATAAAAGATCAAAATAAGTATTGACAACAAAAATCACATGTTCACAGAATTTAAGAAAATATATTCAAGAATGTTTTCGAGGTATTTAGGATGATAAAGCACAATGACTGCCGGCAGAACTAAAAAAGATCCAAAACAAAGTTGAATTACTGAAGTGCCGATTCAAGGTTGCACGCCTCAGTGATTTGATCTTTCGGGGGCAAGACAAACAAATAAAGAGCGGAGTAGGAAGAAAAACTCTGTGGAGAGAGAGAGACAGGCAAAGAAAGAACAGAAATAAATGAATACATGGGGAAAGCAAGTGCCGGTAAACAATGATTTTACACTCGCAACATTGACTTGCGTCATAAGACTTCCGACTGCACTGTTTGGTGTGTTTATTGGGTGGCCAGGTCTCTCAGTGTTGACTTTTGACTGGCTTTTTACTTTTATTTAGAAAGAGAGGGGCTTAGTTACCGCTAAGGACATTGCCAAACAAAGCACAGGACAAGACACGATGCATTTCGACCTCTTGGATCTTTACTGGCTTTTTCCTGTTATGTTTTTAGTGTGTTTACTGGGTAGCCCAGGCTGTCAACATTGACTGTTGTCATTCAATTTCCAGCTGCAGCCATTATACTTTCAAATTATTTTTTTAATGATATTGACTGTGATGGAAATACCATAGAATGACAGTTGCCATTCTATATTGAATACAATGAATGGCCTGCAAAACCTCAACCAATCGTGTCTATAGAGGACTTGCATCCCACGGACAAAAGTTCATTCTAGACAGGGGTAAATGGACGATCTTTCCACAAAGCAGAATTCAATGCTTCATGTAAGCGTTTAGAGAGAATTGGATATTTTCTCTTCCATGGGGCTTTGTTCACGCTCTTTCTCCTTCTCCTCCCTTCCTCTCACAACACTTATTTTCTTTGAAGAAGTCATTCCGCAGAATCTGTGAAGTTTATGTTTCGTTTTTTGTGTTGCATTTTTCTTCTAATTTCGTTCTACTTAATATCTGGTTTATTCACTGAAGCATTCATTGACCTTTTTTTTCTGCACGTGCAATGCTACCGAGATGTCACTGTGCGCAGACCGTTTGGCAAACAGTGAACACTAATTTCTGCACGTGCAATGCTATCAAGGAGATGTCACTGTGTGCATGATGGACCTTAATTTGCTGCACGTGCAATGCTATCAACGAGATGTCACTGTGTGCGTGATGGACCCCAATTTGCTGCACGTGCAACGCTAGTAAGATGTCACTGTGTGCAGACTAGTCAACATCCCTTGGACCCAACCACCCAGCATTGTCACGTCACGCAGAGTCTACAACACCAGAATAAACATGTCAGCGAATACAGTCAAAACCAAACATTCCAGAATTAGGTCTTTCTGATAGTTCAGTTGTAGGATCCTGCAAATATCAGTAGACAGAAACTCGTGGAGAGCGTGGCAGCAGAGAGTCCTCAGAAGAGAAGCCCCTGTTTTTCCCTTATCTCCTGACACTCTAGGGGGTAGGGCCACACCCGGTTCATGACTCCGGATGTCCCTCTGCTGCCCCTTTTTTTTCCATCTTGGGACGAGCCACGGCTGGGATTCGAACCCATGCCCCTCTGGAATGCTCATTTCCACCAAATGACTCGCGCACTAACCGCTGAGCCACTGGGACACCTGATATTTGTAGGAAAGTTAAGCCTTATGAAGTTCACTTTTGTTCCTCCTTGACCAGATCCAGCTTGAACACCTCTCTGCCGCTTCTGCCATTGCTTTCAGGGCTCTGGTTTTTTTCCCCTCCCTGCAACTGAGAGCTGTTTCACGAGGCTGTATGCAGACGTTGCTACAAACCCCCAAGCTCCAATTTCTGCAGTGAGGACTTTGACCTGATAGCCTTCTCTCCTCAGGCTGTTTGCCAGATCAGCATACTTTCAGTCTTGTAGATTTGAGCTGCCTCCATTCTGTTCTCATATGGCACCGTGATCTCGATCATGATCAGCTGCTTGGCTGACTGAGAGTGGACTACTATGTCTGGTCTCATGCCACTCTTGCTGATGATCTCTGGGGTGACTCTTCCATTCTGGGAGGTCTGCAGTGCACTCCCAGTCATCTGCCCCGTCCAGCAGACTCTGCCTGCAGTGTTCCGAGTGGCACTGTTGTTCTTGGCCATGATTCGCTGCCTCCTGCCGTGAGAAATGTTGCGGGTGCTTTTGGAGTCCTGATTTTCCCTTTTGTGGTGTTGGTACTAGCCCAGACTACTTGTACAAATCTCTTTGAGCACTTGGTTGTGCCTCCATGTGTACCTTCCTTGAGCCAGGGCTACTTTACATGAGCTTAGGACATGCTCCACTGTTTGTTTTTCATGGCAGAGGGGGCATGAAGGATCGTCTATTTTCCCCCACTTCACCAGGTTGCATTTGAGGGCAGAAGATCATATGCAGATCTGAGAATGAAGCTGATCCTGAGAGAGGCCATGTGCCAAATGTCATTCCAAGTGAGACTTCTTTGGAGTGCATTCTCCCACGTTGTCCATTGCCCTTGCTGGCTCTGCTGGACTGCTTTTTTGGAGTCTTTTTTGGTCTTCTTCTTTCCTCATCTCCTGAATCATTATGTCTCTTTTGGCTTTTCCTTTGGCCTTTGACCACCATTCAGATTTGTTCACCCCCAGTCCTTGTCTGTTGGTCTGTGTGTCCTGTCATTTCTCTCTGATCTTGAGACTTTCTTTTGCAGAATCCCATCGCCTCTTGAACTTTCCATTTTCTGCCTGTCTTCAGCTGGGGCTTGATTGCTTCTACCACCTTGTCTCCTGAGTCCTCCAGCATGCTTTGAAGTCTGATCTTCCCTGCTTTATATTCCTCCAGGATGGATTTCAGTGGTAGTTTCAGCTTTGCTTGGCGACAGTACAGCGCTATGTTAGTCAGACAGGGGGGGACACCAAGCCATTTCCTTGTGAACTTGTTGATTTTGAATTCCATTGCCTCCACTATGCTGGTGCAGATGTTGTATATCATCAGAGGCCATAGGAGCTTTGGTATCAGCTGAACTGCAGACACCAGACCTTGTATTTGCCAGGAAGCCCACACTGGTCAATGGTCTCCAATCCTTCTTCTGACATCTGTTTGGTTTCTTTTGCTCTTTGTGTGTCTTTCAGCGTATCATCATACCACCTTCCAAGGCTCTTGACTGGCTCTTCTGTAACTGTTGGAATGGCCTGGTTGGCAACACTGAAGACCACAGATTCGGCCACTTTTCCTTTCTTTCCTCAGTGAGAGACTCCGTGATTTCTTTGGCTTGAACTTCATTCTGGATGAGGCAACTATGTCATCCAGCCTCTCCAGCACTTGACGTGTCTCGTCTTCTCTGGATGAAATCACTGTAGTGTCATCCATGAAGGCCTTGAGAGGGGGCATCTTGTATCCATCGCAAGGTCTGTCTGTCTTGCGTTGCTTGTTGCTGCTTTCAAGATGACTTCCATTGCCAACACGAACAGTATTGGGGAGATTGCACAGCCCATTGCAATGGCCACTTCCAAGTTGATCCAATCTGTTGTTGTACTCTTTGGTAGAGAACCGCATTGAGAAGCCACTGAAGTACTTCTTGAGCATGTCGCGCGGATGTTCTTTGGCACATAGTACAGCTCAAGTGCCAACTGTATCATCTCATGGGATACAGATCCATATGCGTTTGCCACATCAGGCCACACTACGTCCAGGTCTCTTTTTCTGTTTTTGCTCTTTGGATTGCGTCCCAGATCATTGTGGCGTGTTCTACACAGCCAGCCACGCCTGGAATGCCACCTTTCTGGACTGACACATCCAAGTACTTGTTTTCCATGAGGTACTTGGTCAGCCTTGCTGTCATGACAGAGAAGATTTTCCCTTCGACGTTCAGTAGTGATATTGGCCTGAACTGGCTGATGTCACTTGAGTTTTGCTCTTTGGGGATGTACACACCATCTGCCGTCATCCACTGGCCGCTGATCTTCTGGTTTCTCCAAGCTGATCGCAGCAGCCTGTGGAGCCACTCCAGCACTTTGGGACATTTCTTGTACAGCTGGTAAGGTATTCCGTTTGGCCCTGGTGATGTTTTGGCTCTGGCTTTGTCGACCACCTTCTTGATTTCCGCCAACGTTGGAGGCTTGTCATTGAACTGTTTCCTCAGGTTGGTTGGCCACACCAGACCTTGAATGTCGAGTGGTGGTGATTTGCTCTGTGAGTCAGAGTATGTTTTCCTCAGGTGCTGCTCAAGAACTCCTTTGTCCACACTTAGGGTTCCAGATTTTGGTTGCTCAAACAGAGTTCTGGCAAACTGGAAGGGGTCTCTGAAGAAGCGCTCTTGTGTCTTCTTTTTGCTCTTCCTCTTCCTCGCAGATTCCGCTTTGCTGAGGGCGCTGTGTTTTGCTTTCAGGTCTTCCCAGAGTTTTTTCCAAGCCTTGTTTTTCAGCTGGCAGTGCGGTCTTCATTTGCTTCTTGAGATTCTTCTTTTGGACCCTGATCTTGTCCATCTCTTCTTGGCGTCTGGATTTCTTTGGAGGTGTTTTCTCTTTGGGTAGTTTTGCTCCATAGGCGTCTCTACATGTGGCATACACAATGTCCCCATATGTGGCTAGTTTGTGTTCCAGGGTGCTTTTCCCTATCAGTGCATCGAGTCTTTGGACGATTTTTGCATCCAGTTTCTCCCAATCTTCAGTCTCGTTTGCTCGTGGCAGGTTGAGTTTCAGGCGCCTGGCATCGAGGGCCTGTGCAAATTCCTCATCCGCACCAACAGCGTGGATGTCCTTGGCACTGTGGTTTAAATCCTGGCCTTGGTCTTCCGACGTCGTAGCTGCTGATGCAGTGCGCTGCTGCTCATTCAGAGTCTTCACACATCCCATCTTTGTTCTGTGGATCTTCATGCCACGGGTGGTAGCGAAACGCTTTCCACAGACACATTTTATATGCGTGTGTATTCCTCAGTTGTCTAATCCTATAACTGTGTATACAGCGTAAGTTCCGATACAGGGGTCCCCATATGGGGACGCCAAGACAGCAAGGATACAGGTTGACAGCAAACGAACTCACATGTGGTTCAGCAACCGGTCTGTATCGGTTGACAGGATGCTTTCAAGGTGATAGAACTACAGTTTTGATATTCCGAGATTATTCTGTGTATGCTGAAGCAAGGTAGCAAAAGAAAAGAAACCATCTATAAACATGGTAGAGAGAGAGAGACAGAGAGAGAGAGAGAGACAGACAGACAGACAGACAACAGACAGAGACACAGAGAGAGAGAGAGAGAGAGAGAGAGAGAGAGAGAGAGAGAGAGAGAGAGAGAGAGAGGCTTTGTTTGGACACTCTGAGATTCGGATGTCATTAGTATTAAGGAAATGAGCCCAAGTTGCAGTGAATTAATGTGTGTGGGTTTTTTTTAAATGTGAAAAGATATATCTACGGAAAACATAGATCACGTATATATCAGCAACTGAAACAGGAAGGACACTTTTTGCAAGTCATGTTTACCTTCGTGTGCCGTGGCCCACTAGTCTTAAAAACCGTGCCGCTCGCGTGCATGGGCTGTAGTGGACAGATAAGACAAGATGATGGGTTCATCCCATGCAGGATTGTTAGAGGAAATCACAGGACAGACAGAATGATGGTATCGTACGTAGGTGGGTTGGCAAGGACGCATGCTTCAAAGTGTTTGTGTTTAGTTTAGTTTTGTGTTGTTGTTGTTGTTTGGTTTTATTTAAATAGGGTTTTTTGTTTGTTTTTTTCGGGGGGTGGGGGTTGTTTGTTTTGTTTGCTTTTTCTTTGTTTTGTTTTGACACGGGAAATGTCAGTGATAAATATAAAATAAATGCCAGGACTGGCCTGTGATAGACTTAGCAAGTCTTCAGGTAAGATGTAGTGAAAAGAGATGAATAGAGGAAAAACGAAGACTAACATTAGTAATCTACAAGTAAATTCATTTCTAAATGGATTGAAATTGAAATGAAATTACTGTACAGCCAAACGAAAGAGAAACAAATCATGATCTTTAAAAAATTGTTTGTTCTTTCATTTGGTGGAACAGTATTTTTTTCTTTAAATACTAGTTTCAGTTATCGCCCACAGTCACCTCGCTTTGAAACTTTTTTTCTCTCCTCAGGAACTTTTTCTCCAGACACACTGGGGACGTGCGATTTACGTTTTAGTTGAGAGGGATGCAGGCACAATACATATCTTTGTAAGTCGATGTTAGATGGTGGAGATTGAAAGTATTTTCTGGCTTGCTGAGTCCAAAACCAAGAAAGACAACTGTTACAGGTTTGTGAAGACAAATTAATTTCACTTGCAAAAACGTATTTTTGTGGCATTGTTTGAGACCAGATTTTATTTTAAAAGAAAATGTATTTTTCAGTCCGTTAAGACCTGGTAAATGTTTTCAACTGAATCAAGTACGCGTAATTATGTGAAACGATAGTAGACAGTAATTGGTTTCTGTAAACGATGTAAAACTCTAATTATCGTTAGAAAGGGGAAACTGTCTTTTGTTTGTCAGACTGTTGTCACTGTTGCTGCTATGTATGAGAGTCAGCTTGTTAACTCTAATTTTCAAGAGCGAGAGGTTACTTTGATATTTCTTCCTGTACCATACGCCTGATCTGGTGTAAGTCAAATGTGTTATCAACACCAGTCAACGTCAGACAGAGAAAACAATGCCTACTATCTCCAGGAAACTGACAATCCGTGTTATCTACACCGTTTACGTCAGAGAAAACAATGCCTACTATCTCCAGGAAACTGATTATCTGTGTTACCAACACAGCTAACGTCAGACAGAGAAATCAATGCCTACTATATCCGGGAAACTGACAATCTGTGTTATCAACACAGTTAACGTCAGACAGAGAAAACAATGCCTCTTATCTACGGGAAACTGACAATCTGTGGTCAGTCATTATACGTTCAGCATACATAGACACAGGAAGAAAAGATTCGGTGAAACAGCCAAATCTTCATGGAAAAGGGTTCAAATACACGGCGTAAAACCTCAATGGAGTTGTTCCTGGGCTGCTGATTAGTCAGACTTACACATGGGGACAAAACCGTGCTGATGCCCTAGTCAGACTTACACATGTGCCAAAACGAGGACAAAACCGTGCGCACGCCCCAGCTGATGCCAAACGCCGTGCCGTGCCCTATGGATGCTGGAACCGTGGCAGTGCTTTTCCCATGGACTATTTTTGGAAGTGCTTTTCATGAATAATTTACTTGGTGTCACGACAAGCAATTTGCAATGTGTCATGAACGTTATTGAGGATGAGGATGAAGATGCATTTGATGTGAGCGTTGAAATGATGTTGGGAAAAAATTATTTGTTTTTGGTGGATTTCTGCACTTGTGGTGTTTGTGCAGTTGTGTGAATAAATCATGTCGTGGAGTGACACCAAATAAGTGAATGCGATGTTGATTGGATAGGACGCTGAGGTTTGGAGTATGAGTGAAGCTCATTTGGTGTCAGTCAGTGAATGACATGTTCAATCAGTCCTGGGGAGGGCTTGAAGGAAGACAGATGCAAAGATTTAGATTGTGAACCCTTCGGGGGGAAATGGGACTTTGATTCCCTGTGGCCAGGATTGGTCTGTAGCATCGCCTGATAGGCACAACAACCGTTGCGGGTTTAGTGTACTAGGACTTAGGTCCTGTGACCTGTGTGAGGTCAGAAATGTCAAGTGACCTGTGAGAGGTCAGAAATGTCAAGTGACCTGTGAGTGGTCTAGAGTGTAGTAGCCGGCAGAAGTCTGCTAGGGCATAAGTGTAGTGCTTGTTCCCTAGAGAACACCTCAGAGTCCAGCCAATGTTTAGCAGCCTCCCCTTGCAAGTCCGAAAGATGGATTCTTATCCCAGCAACATTTAGTTCAACTTGTGTACAGAAAAGAAAAACTGAAATGACTGGAATTGTATTGTTTGTAAAGAATGCAACTGAAAAGAACAGAATTGTATTGTAAATGTATTCATATTTGTTCACTTTGATTTTGATGAATATTATTGTATTGAAAGGGAATGTTGTAAAACTAAAATCCGGCCTGTTAGTGCTCCTATCTACGAGTGGAGTAGATGCATGGGTACGGAGTTAGCATGCTGAGTTCGTGACTGAGAATGTGCAAACGCGGTGTGTGACACTTGGACCTTCATAATTCCTTGCAGGTCACTAATGGGCTTTATAATTACAGCGGAATCACGAGATTCTCACATCTAAGAATCATTGTTGTTTCACAGTTTATCATATCAGACAGGTCGGCTGTCTGATTGACACTGGTAGTGTTGATTCTTTGTGTTCGGCTCTTTTACAAGCCAAACTATTGAAGCAAAATTTAGAAAGAGAGGGGGCACCAAGGACAGACAGAGTACAGGACAAGACACCATACATTCCGACCTCTTGGGTCTTCTGCAGGCGAAAACAATTAACATTCAGGACAGTGAATTGGACTGTCCTTTAAACCAGTACCCAAGTAGTCTTGCACAAAACCAAATATCACAAATCAGGAGAGAGAGCGAGATCATTGATTCAGACGTTCAAAAGTTGAGAGCCAAGAAAGCAATTTCCCCTTGTGAGCATTGTCCTGGTGAAGCCATTTCTCCAGTTTTTACCAGAGAATTGAAAGATGGATCTTACCGCATGATCTGAAATTTAACAAGACTGGATTCAGAAATTAGTTATCAACATTTCAAAATGGATTGTCTGAACACAGCCCTGACTCTGATAACTACAGGCTGCTTTATGACCTGAACTGATCTGAAGAACGCTTATTATAGTGTAGATATCCATGACCAGTACAGGAGACAACTCCGATTTCAATGGGGAGATCAACCATATGAATTCAATGCTTTACCCAATGGCCTCCCCGTTTGTTTACAAAAGCTATTAAAACCTGTCTCTGCCTCCCTCAGAATGAAACATCATGTATCTAGGAGGTTTCGGGGGTGATGATTAGACTCACAAAGAGCAACTGCATGAGGAATGTTACTGACACAACAGTTTCCTTTCACCCTGACAAATCGGTTCTTCAGCCCAAACCAGAATTCAGTACCTACGGATCATCATAGATTCTGCCTCCATGAAAGTCACACTCAGTGCTGAAAGGGCTGTCAGCATACTGTCTAGCTGTCAAAAGCTTCTTGATGACAAGAGTCACATAATCCGTGAGGTTGCTCATGATGTAGGAAAAATTGTGGCTGACTTTACTGTTATAAAGCATGGACTACCCTATTGCAGACAGCTTGAGAAAGACAACAAATTAGCTTTGAAGAGGAACAAAGGTGATTTGACCAACTTGTGCAGAACTTGTGTGAAGAGAGTAAGGAAGAACTGGAATGGTGATTTGTCAATGTTACTGATACAGAAAATGATATTTCCAGTACTGACGCAGATATAGCTGCCTCCACAGATGCTAGTGGCACAGGTTGTGAGTGTGAGTGTGAAGGCTGTCTCCACAGATGCTAGTGGCACAGGTTGTGGGTGTGAGTGTGAAAGCTGTCTCCACAGATGCTAGTGGCACAGGTTGTGGTGTGAGTGTGAAGGCTGTCTCCACAGATGCTAGTGGCACAGGTTGTGAGTGTGAGTGTGAAGGCTGTCTCCACAGATGCTAGTGGCACAGGTGTGTGGGTGTGAGTGTGAAGGTACAGCTTCAGGTGGACAATGGTTGTTGCGTGATAACGTGTTTTGCGTTAACCATTCAAAACTCAAAGCTGATTCGCCTGCTTTTCAGTCATCTCAGGGAAAGCTGGAAAACAAGCATGTCCGGATAATGATAGGCAATACAACAGCGTGCATCGACATCAATGGCATGGGAACGAGCGACTACTCAGATGCTTGTAATGGCATCACATTTACAGTCTAGTCATGGTACATTGCCAAAATATCTGATCAGCGCAACGCACATTGAGGGAAACCGAACAGCATAGCAGGCAAGGAGTCCTGACGTCCGAACACTGATGCAGAGAGGAAACTTGATGAGCAGGCTCTGCAGTCTGCCTTCCAACAGCTCAGGATCTCTCCAGATATTGAACTCTTTCCTTCCGGGTTGAACTTTCAAATGTAGCAATATATTTCGCATAGGCAGGATCCATAAGCTGAAGCAATTGATGCTTTTTCCATCTCTTGGGAGCATATACAGTGGTTTGCATTCCCATCTTTCAGTATCATAAGACGGATGCTGCAGAAGATCTGGAGAGACCATGTAGAGGGGATAATTGTGGTACCCAGCTGGCTGACACAACCGTGGTCCTCTGTGCTTCAACATCTTCTCTGCTGCCCTCCGGTAGAACTCAGGTGCAGACGCCGTCTTCTTTACCCTATCCAGTGACCTCAGAGCACTTTGTCCTCTCATTCAGAAACGTCGGCTAATTGTGCTTGTCTGCAACATGTCCGCAAATATGTCTTAAGTTCTGGTGTATCGAAGGATTCAGTAGCTCTAACCATGGGTTCATGAAGACCCTGCACCAATAAATCCTATAACACTTCCATTCAAAAATGGCAGAAATTTGTAAGCATGAATAAAATTCAGTGCTCCCACTCATGTACATGTGGGAATTCCAAAATTAACTTAGCAGAGTGTGTCGTTTCAGCATACCTTTGTCCTGATAACGCAGAACAACAGGTCAATATCCTGTAATCTCTAAAATTGTCAAAGGTGTGTTCAACAACAGGTCATCCCTCCCAAAGTACTGTGACATATGGAATGTCCACGAGGTCACTGATACATTAGTACAGTGGCTAGAACAGCTCAGCTTTCTAAAACTCACTCTTACAACTTTTATGTTACTTGCTTTACTCTCTGGTTAGAAAGGACAGACTCTTCATAACTTACTGTTGTTATGCAACATTCCATGACTCTAAATGTGTACTTGTACTTTTAAAACAAACTAACCCAGGCACCTTACTTACAGCCTTTTGTCATAGCTTGTTTTGAAAACAATTGATTCTGTCTGGTTCACCACCTTCGACAGTATTTCAAAAAGAAAATCTTCTTATTCATCAGTTGCATAAAGCATTTGTACCAGTAAAACCAGACACCATTTCTCGTTGGATGAAAGCTGGTTATGACGAAAACAGACATATCAAAGTACTCAGCTCACTGCTCTCGGGCTGCTAGTACATCTGCAGCATGAAGCCGAGGTGTGTACCAACAGACAGCATCCTTCAAGCAGGAGACTGGTCAGACAGGAACACTTTTTTTTTTTCAAGATTCCATCACCGAATTGTTAAACAGAATGAAGATTAAACTGGTGGTTCTACAAAGTTGAAAAGTTTTGTTTTTTTTCCCCAGTCTGTGTGCTTGGCACATTTGTAGACGAAGGGAAGTAACTCACATTATGAGCTGAAGGCCTTTCACAGCCTGACGTGCTCATCAGCAGATGAGGAATCATTGAAAAAATTAAATGCGACTTAACTGGAAGTTGAAGTTTAATGGAGATAATTTCGAGGATGCCATTGGTTAGAGGTACATATGTGCCCACCCACCAGTGACTCGATGTATTTACACTGAACCCTCCTTTCTGTTCTTGGTGATTACACGTGGCTGAAGTTTGGGGCGCACACAGTGTCGTCCTCCACATGTATACCTGTACCCCCACGACATCCTCAAAGTCATCCGCGTTAAACTTCAGTTCCAGGTAAGTCTCGTGTCATCATTTCTAAGTTATCCTTTGAGGTTCTGCTTTGTCTTGTTTTGAGAAGATCTCAGGTCAGTCAGAGACGTCATTCATGTTTTCTGTGTTTTTTTGTAACTCTCCCACAGTCACATGAAAGGATTTCATAACTCTTCCATCAGAAATATGAAAGGTTTTCATAACTCTTCAATCAGAATATATAAAAGGTTTTCTTAACTCTTCAATCATTCATATGAAAGGTTTTCATAACTCTTCAATCAGTCACATCAAAAGTTTGTTTATAACTCTTCAATTAGTCATATGAAAGGTTTTCACAGTTCTTCAATCAGAAACGTGAAAGGTTTATATATCTCCTCAGTCAGTCCTATGAAAGATCTTCATAACTCTTCAAAACGTCATACGAAAAGTTTTCGTAACTCTTCAATCAATCATAGGAAATGGTGTTTTGTATAACTCTTCAGTCAAGTCACATGAAAGGTTTTCATAACTCTTCAATCAGTCATAGGAAATGGAGTTTTGTATAACTCTTCAGTCAAGTCACATGAAAGGTCTTCATGGCTCTTCAATCGGTCATGTCATAGGTTTTGGCTACTACTCGTGCTCTAAAACCTCAGAGAGTAGCTCTTCAGGAAACAAAAATTCAAAGCCAGAAGACCTTCACTCTTTCTGGCTTCAATATTCTTTCCAAACCTCCATCACTTTCCACATTGGAACCAACGGGCGGTGTTGTCCTTCTTATCCACAAACTGCTGTTTAGCCTGAAGCTCTTGCTAGCTCTCTTCAGACAGTCACACTCCATAAAACCGTTACAATTTGCTCGTTATATCTGCGACCTTCTGTCCCAGTTTGTTGTCAGGACTTTGTTGGTCTGATTGAAGAACTTCCTCTCCCTTGTATGTTGATGGGTGACTTTAATGTCCGTAAGCCCCTTTGGGTAGTGTGAATTTGTCGTCAGAGGTGTGTCTCTCCAAGAAATCTTTTCAGAGTTCTGTTTGTGCTGTCTAAATAATGAAAATCCAACTTATCTCCACTCTTCCAAGGGTGCACTTTCGAGTTTAGATTTTTCGATACGTGGCCACTCACTGGTCCTGGATTATGAGTGGTCTGTCCATGATAATCTGCATGGAAGTGATCATTTTTCCGTTCTGTTACAATCAATAACAAATGAAAACACCTCTGTTCCGGGAACGTCTTAATTACAAGAAGGCCAGCTGGAATCTTTTTGCTACAAATATTTCAAAGGAGCTCCAGGAAACTGTCATTCTTCAAAGTCAAGTCTCAGCAGCAGAATATCTAATACTTTTTTAAGCGTGCAAAAACATTTCTTCCGATATCTCGTAAAAAAATTAACTGCATAAAATACGTTGGTTTAATTCTATCTAATTGCCAACAAATCTCGAAAGTATGCAAATGGGCTCAGCGTTAGGTATTTCAAAGGCCTTCAGCTCCCAACGCTTGAGCCCATCGGAAACTCCGCGTCAAAATCAGACACACTTTTAAAATCAATAAACGTCAGTCTTAGAGAAACTTCTGCTATGGGTGGACATCATCAACATCTAAGAAAAAAAAATTGGAACATCATCAATGAAATCAAAGGGAAGACCATCAACCCGTCAATTCATTATCTGAAACTTGCCGATGCTCTGATAACTGACAAACAAGCTATTGCCAATTTGCTGGCCTCCACCATCCAACAGAATTCATCATCCTCAGAAAATCTGCAGCCTTTTTAAGAAACAAACAACTCAGAGAAACATTTCATACAATTTCACACATCAGACAACCCTGAAGCCTACAATCTACCATTTTCAATTGATGAACTGAAATCAGTTCTGCAAAACTGCAATGATTCTGCTCGTGGTCTGGATGATATTCAGTATCAGCTTTTGAAAACATCTCCCAGAAAGCTGTTTCTTGACCTTTCTAATAGTCTACAACCATATTTGGACCACAGGGTGCTGCTCTTTCCAATTCATAAGCCTGGAAAAGACCATACCAATCGTTTAAACTAATAGCTCTGACCAGCTGCCTCTGTAAGCTAATGGAAAAGATGGTCAGCTCCCGGCTGATGTGGATGCTGGCACCTGATGGCCTTTAAGCCAGTGAAATCTAATCACCATTGTGTATTTTTCACGTGTTCATCAATCCTGTCCAGCCCGTCCATTGTCGGGTTGCAATGTCTCATGACAGCATGACGAAGTACAGGAACACATGTTGTCTTGTGACCGCAGGCCGAGGTGTTGGAACACATGTTGTCTTGTGACCGCAGGCCGAGGTGTTGGAATACGTGATGTCTTGTGACCGCAGGCCGAGGTGTTGGAATACGTGATGTCTTGTGACCGCAGGCCGAGGTGTTGGAACACATGTTGTCTTGTGACCGCAGGCCAAGGTGTTGGAATACGTGATGTCTTGTGACCGCAGGCCGAGGTGTTGGAATACGTGATGTCTTGTGACCGCAGGCCGAGGTGTTGGAATACGTGATGTCTTGTGACCGCAGGCCGAGGTGTTGGAATACGTGATGTCTTGTGACCGCAGGCCGAGGTGTTGGAATACGTGATGTCTTGTGACCGCAGGCCGAGGTGTTGGAATACGTGATGTCTTGTGACCGCAGGCCGAGGTGTTGGAATACGTGATGTCTTGTGACCGCAGGCCGAGGTGTTGGAATACGTACGTGATGTCTTGTGACCGCAGGCCGAGGTGTTGGAATACGTGATGTCTTGTGACCGCAGGCCGAGGTGTTGGAATACGTGATGTCTTGTGACCGCAGGCCGAGGTGTTGGAATACGTGATGTCTTATGACTGCAGCCCGAAGTATTGGAACACGTATGTCTCAGGCTGACGTACTGGAACACTTGATGTCTCGTGACAGCAGGCTGAAGTATTGGAACACGTGATATCTCAGGCTGAAGTATTGGAACACGTGATATCTCAGGCTGAGTATTGGAACACGTGATATCTCAGGCTGAAGTATTGGAACACGTGATATCTCAGGCTGAAGTATTGGAACACGTGATATCTCAGGCTGAAGTATTGGAACACGTGATACTCAGGCTGAAGTATTGGAACACGTGATGTCTCAAGACTGCAGACTGAAGTATTAGAACAGGTGATGTCTCAGGCTTACGTATTAGATCACGTGATGTCTTATGACTGCAGGCTGAAGTATAGGAACACGTGATGTCTTATGACTGCAGGCTGAAGTATTGGACCACGTGATGTCTCAGGCTTAAGTAGTGGATCACGTGATGTCTTATGACTGCAGGCTGAAGTATAGGAACACGTGATGTCTTATGACTGCAGGCTGAATTTTCAAAATGGAGCAACTGATGGCGGAGAACGAAGCAAAATTTAGAAAGAGTGGGGGTTAGTTGCCGCCAAGGACATTGACAAAAAGTACAGGACAAGACACGATGCATTTCGACCTCTTGGGTCTTCTTCAAGTAAAAAAAATAGATCACATTTACATTTAGGACAGTACAAACAAAGAACGGAGAGAGACCTATCTGATGTCCATGTGGTATGCAGGCTGAAGTATTGGAACACCTGGGTGTTCAGCACATGACTTACCGCTCGCTATTGAATGTGAATAGCCCTCAGTTTTCTTTTGTTACCTCGTTGACAACATTCTGCTCATTCTACATAACTACAATCAGTTCATTTTTGATGCTTTGTGAGTCAACTCTGTGTCCGCAGATGCCTTTGGATATTTTAACATGTCTGCCATGGACATAACTGGAATCGATCTGATGGTTCAGTCAAGCCATCCCTTTCCCAGAGAAGCAGTCCAGAGCAAAAAGGTCGTTGAATGTCCGATCATACCACAGCAATGCAGTCTCTAACTGTCCGTCTTCTTTTTGGATCTCTGAGATGACGTCAATGGAAACAGAGCCACACTATCCCCAGCTAGGTTAGTCAGTGATGGGTTATCTCCCTGCTGCTTCCCTGAGATCGTACATGTTGGGGGTACATACTTTAATGATGTTGGGGGTACATACCTTAATGATGTTGTCTGCGTCCAGAGTTTGTCATCAGACTGACTGGCTTTCTGGATTTCCTAATAGCTGGGCTGATTCTCAGAGAGAGAGAGAGAGAGAGAGAGAGAGAGAGAGAGAGAGAGAGAGAGAGCATGGCGACCCATGAATCAACTGCGACCTAAACTAAATGTTCCATATAGTCTTTCATCAAGCTTGACAAGCCATTGTTTACTGCCTCCCAGGCCAACAACGGTACTCCCAAACCAAGGTAGCTATGTGTCCTCCCACGCCAACAACGATACCTCCCAAACCAAGGTTAGCTATGTGTCCTCCCACGCCAACAACGGTACCTCCCAAACCAAGGTTAGCTATGTGTCCTCCCAGGCCAACAATGGTACCTCCCAAACCAAGGTAAGCTATGTGTCCTCCCACGCCAACAACGATACCTCCCAAACCAAGGTTAGCTATGTGTCCTATGCTTATGCAGACTGGGCTGACATGATCATCCAGTGCACTATTTATGTTGCCTTCTACCAATACTGTCGAAACGTGTATGATGTAGAGGGCAGTCCCTACACACCCTACCCGCCACTGTCAGACTTTCGCTCACACAACATCGACAATCAACCAATCAGACAAAACAGACTTACAACTAACTTTCATATTATTCACATACAAAATGTTTCTGCTCTGCTTCACAAAATTAACTGAATATATTTCGAACTAGATACACCAACGGGTCATCATGAACTAAAACAAAGTCTTTTTCTTTCAAAGTTCACGCCCACAGTACCACACAACATATTCAATTTCCTCAAAGTTTCCCGGGCCTCACAGAACTATACAGTCTATTCAGTGTTTCTAGTCCCTGTGACCCTCACATCCATGTACAAAACAAACCACAAACTACTTGTGCCTCTCTCAGGCAAAAGACAATTCCATTACTCTATCTAGGGCAGGTGGGAGTTCTGAAAGAAAAGGAGTAACATGTTAGTCATCATCTTATTCTCTATCTTTAGAATGTTTTTCTTCATAACTTTCTTCTCTCTTTTCATTTTCTTTATGCTATGGCTTTGTCAATAATTATGGGCTAGCCAGAGCCTTTTATTTACAATCGTCTATGTACTTGGAAAAACTATGAGGCATACACCCTCGAGCAAACCTTACTGTCTCTGTCTCTACGTCCTTGACCAAACCCTCACTGTCTCTACATCCTTCAGCAAACCTCACTGTCTCTACATCCTTCAGCAAACCTCACTGTCTCTACATCCTTCACCAAACCTCACTGTCTCTACATCCTTCAGCAAACCTCACTGTCTCTACATCCTTCAGCAAACCTCACTGTCTCTACGTCCTTCACCAAACCTCACTGTCTCTACATCCTTCACCAAACCTCACTGTCTCTACATCCTTCAGCAAACCTCACTGTCTCTACATCCTTCACCAAACCTCACTGTCTCTACATCCTCACCAAACCTCACTGTCTCTACATCCTTCACCAAACCTCACTGTCTCTACATCCTTCAGCAGCAACCTCACTGTCTCTACATCCCTCACCAAACCTCACTGTCTCTACATCCTTCACCAAACCTCACTGTCTCTACATCCTTCACCAAACCTCACTGTCTCTACATCCCTCACCAAACCTCACTGTCTCTACATCCTTCAGCAAACCTCACTGTCTCTACATCCTTCAGCAAACCTCACTGTCTCTGTCTCTACGTCCTTGACCAAACCTCACTGTCTCTACGTCCTTTCACCAAACCTCACTGTCTCTACGTCCTTGACCAAACCTCACTGTCTCTACGTCCTTGACCAAAACTCACTGTCTCTACGTCCTTGACCAAACCTCACTGTCTCTCTACGTCCCTTGACCAAACTCACTGTCTCTACGTCCTTGACCAAACCTCACTGTCTCTACGTCCTTGACCAAACCTCACTGTCTCTACGTCCTTGACCAAACCTCACTGTCTCTACGTCCTTGACCAAACCTCACTGTCTCTACATCCCTCACCAAACCTCACTGTCTCTACATCCCTCACCAAACCTCACTGTCTCTACATCCTTCAGCAAACCTCACTGTCTCTGTCTCTACGTCCTTGACCAAACCTCACTGTCTCTACATCCTTCACCAAACCTCACTGTCTCTACATCCCTCACCAAACCTCACTGTCTCTACATCCCTCACCAAACCTCACTGTCTCTACATCCCTCACCAAACCTCACTGTCTCTACATCCTTCACCAAACCTCACTGTCTCTACATCCCTCACCAAACCTCACTGTCTCTACATCCTTCAGCAAACCTCACTGTCTCTACATCCCTCACCAAACCTCACTGTCTCTACATCCTTCACCAAACCTCACTGTCTCTACATCCTTCACCAAACCTCACTGTCTCTACATCCCTCACCAAACCTCACTGTCTCTACATCCCTCACCAAACCTCACTGTCTCTACATCCTTCAGCAAACCTCACTGTCTCTACATCCTTCACCAACCCTCACTGTCTCTACATCCCTCACCAAACCTCACTGTCTCTACGTCCTTCAGCAAACCTCACTGTCTCTACATCCCTCACCAAACCTCACTGTCTCTACATCCTTCACCAAACCTCACTGTCTCTACATCCCTCACCAAACCTCACTGTCTCTACATCCCTCACCAACCTCACTGTCTCTACATCCTTCAGCAAACCTCACTGTCTCTACATCCTTCACCAAACCTCACTGTCTCTACATCCTTCACCAAACCTCACTGTCTCTACATCCTTCACCAAACCTCACTGTCTCTACATCCTTCAGCAAACCTCACTGTCTCTACATCCTTCAGCAAACCTCACTGTCTCTACATCCTTCACCAAACCTCACTGTCTCTACATCCTTCACCAAACCTCACTGTCTCTACATCCTTCACCAAACCTCACTGTCTCTACATCCCTCACCAAACCTCACTGTCTCTACATCCTGTCACCAAACCTCACTGTCTCTACATCCTTCAGCAAACCTCACTGTCTCTACATCCTTCAGCAAACCTCACTGTCTCTACATCCTTCACCAAAACCTCACTGTCTCTACATCCCTCACCAAACCTCACTGTCTCTACATCCTTCACAAACCTCACTGTCTCTACATCCCTCACCAAACCTCACTGTCTCTACATCCCTCACCAAACCTCACTGTCTCTACATCCTTCAGCAAACCTCACTGTCTCTACATCCTTCAGCAAACCTCACTGTCTCTACATCCTTCACCAAACCTCACTGTCTCTACATCCCTCACCAAACCTCACTGTCTCTACATCCTTCAGCAAACCTCTGTCTACTCTCTACATCCTTCACCAAACCTCACTGTCTCTACATCCTTCACCAAACCTCACTGTCTCTACATCCTTGACCAAACCTCACTGTCTCTACATCCTTCACCAAACCTCACTGTCTCTACATCCCTCACCAAACCTCACTGTCTCTACATCCCTCACCAAACCTCACTGTCTCTACATCCTTCACCAAACCTCACTATCATCATCATCATCATCATCATTAACATGACATATTATATTATTATTATTATTATTATTATTATTGTTGTTGTTGTTGTTGTTGTTGTGTGTTGTTGTTGCTGCTGCTGCTGCTTTTGTCACTATTATCATTATTTATTTACTATTATCATTATCATTATTTATTGTTCTTGTTGTATTTGTTTATTGTCCTTTTTGTTGTCGTTGCTGTTTTTTGTTGTTGTTTCTGTTTACGTCGTCGTTGTTGTCGTCAGCAGCAGCTGCAGCAGCAGCAGCAGCAGCATCGTCGTCGTTGCTGTCGTCATCTTCGTCATCGCCGTCGTCGTCGTTGTCGGCATCTTTGTCGTCGTTGTCGTTGCTGTTGTTGTTGTTGTTGTTGTTGTTGTTCTTCTTCTTCTTCTTCTTCTTTCTTCTTCTTCCTGATGATGATGATGATGATGATGATGATGATGATGATGATAATGATGACGATGATAATGATGATGATGAGGAGGAGGAGGAGGAGGAGGAGGAATATCACTATCATTGTTGTTCTTATCATCATCATCATCATCATCACTATTATTACTATTATTAACATTGTTGTTGTTGTAGTTCTTTGTTGTTCTTGTTGTTGTTATCAATATCATCACTTTCATAATTATTTGATTATGATCTTCTGTACATTTAGCATTACCATTATTAATGTTATTCTCAAGATAACCAGGTATATAACATAACGCTTAATTTCAGACGCAGCTCGAACCCTTAAAAGTTGCACGTGTGCGTGCGTGCGTGCGTGTGTGTGTGTGTGTTGTTGTTGTTGTTGTTGTTTTTGTTACTGCAGGTCAAACGAATCAAAACAACACAAAGGACAGGACCACTTCTGGTCAGGTGAACATCAGCGCCGTCTGTCCAGGTGTAGAACATCTCCTGAATCAGAACGACACACAGCACATGTTCCTGCAGGTCAATGCGTCAGACTGTGAGAACAATTTACCACAGTTTACAGCCCACCAGGGTCTGGTATACGGGGTGTGTGAGGATGCCTCGTCTTTCTGTAAGCTGCGTGTACAAGTCCCACAGGGCATGAATGTGCTGGCCCGAGTCAAACGATTAGGGTATGAGTGTGATTCCCGGCACTGGAAAATGTGTATCAAAGACACAATACGTATATTATATATTGAAAGCAGTCAACATACAATCCAAGATGTGTTCATTGGGTTTAATGGAAACTATCTGTTAATAACGAACATGAATAGTCCCAGGATAAAACTTGATATTCATGCAGTTGAACTCCATACTTTCATCATACAAGACACTCAGCAGTACTCTGGATTTGTGATACTTCCAGTGAAACTGTTTTCCACCAGGGGCTGTGCACAGAGAAAGACTGCGGGTGCCACCCACGTGTGTTGTCCTCATCAGCATGCAGCAGGGAACCACAAAAATTCCTCGGCGCCACGTGACAGTGGCCTACAGAACGTCAAGTACACAACAGTCTGAAGATAACCTGCCCTTTGATCCTTTTGTACCAGTTTTTGTTTTTCGAAACTTCGTGTCTTGAAATTTATATTCGCCAACCTGTTCCCCCTAGAAATTATTTCAGATTGTATTTCTCTTCTATTGATAGAGATGATTGACCCCACAGGCTGCCCAGCAGTTTATACAACTGTTCTGTGGATCATTACTCCAAATTTCAAGACCACATGCACTGTAACCTAAAGCCAGAGTGTGAAGATGGACGTGATGAAACAGAACACTGTTCCTTCAGTAGTCCTGGCTGCCAGGGTCTGGTGGCTTCACGAAACAAATGTTTTACCTTGGTCCACCTCGAGGTAGGTGGTAAGTATAACATATTCCATTATCAGTGCCAGATGAGGGGTGGAAGACTAGCTTCAATAAGGACATGCGAGGAAAAGGAACATTTCACACGTATGTTTGAAAATCACTTTTTTTGGCAAGTAGCAATAGGTATTTGGTCAAGTTGTAGATTTTTGCCGTTCATGTATAGCAAATTTCAGACTTGGTCTGACCACACTTTGATCTACAACATTTACCATATCAGAGTGATCTACATGTATGTGCCCCTAAGGAAAGTCAAAATGACAGCACTAGAGAGGTGGGTTTTGCTGACTGAGTTTTCAGAGCTTTGTGAATTTCACACAGCAGTGTGCGAACTGCCATCACTCACCCCCAGTATTTTCCCTCCACCTATCTCGCTGACACCTTCACCATCACCACTACCCGCCTTCAACAACACACTGCAGTTGTTGTGGATTTGTCCAGCAGCCACCTGACCCATCTCTTCCTGTTGTGTGACCCTGACAGTTACTGCAGAAGAGTCATGGTTCCACAGGACGACACGATGCTGACAGTAAACGATGAGCACAACGTGACAGGGTATTCTTCCAGTAGATTCGTGTGTACAGACACAATGTTTAGATGTGATGATGGCATCACAACAGTGCATCACACTCTGCTGTGTGACTTCAGACAGCATTGTCCAGATGACAGTGATGAGTCATTCTGTGTCCACCCCTCACGTGACGGATTTGTCTGTGTGAACGGCCAGTCTGTGCTGGACAGTCAACTCGGTAATGACCACTCTGACTGCGTGGACAGTTCTGATGAGATTGGCTTTCATGGTTATGGAAAAATGTATCCTCTTAAACACAATGACCAGAAAAGGGAACCACTGTATATCAATTTAGATGGCACTGGCTACTTCACTCAGCAGGTGATGGGAGCTGACGCAGCCTGCCCAGACAGTCATTACCGCTGTATAAGCCAGTCCCTGTATTGTCTCCCTGTCTACACAAGATGCAACGGGTTTTCTGATTGTGTTTATGGAGAAGATGAACAAGCCTGTGACAGATCAAACTGTCCTGGTCTTTACCAGTGTCGAGCTTCTAGGGTGTGTGTGCACAGAGATCAGCTGTGTGATGGCTGGGGTCAGTGCCCACAGCAGGATGATGAACTGATGTGTGACAGGACCTGTCCTGAACACTGCCTGTGTCAAGGTCACCTCTTTCTGTGTGGAAAAACCTTTTGCTGCCATTCTGTTTCCAGACCTACGCTCCCTGGACGCCCAGGGTTCTGGAATGGTGCTACACAATGTCGTCCACAATGGGTATCTCGTTCGTCTGATCATGTCTTCTTGCTCCTTGGTCAACGTTTCTTTCATGAATTTCACCAATCTCCATACCTTAGATCTGTCCATTAATTACTTGAAAGTTCTCAATATAGCGGATTTTCTTACACTGGCAAATTTAAGAACTCTGAATGTGGCAAGTAATCCTCTTATCGAAGTGAAGAACAACCTGCTGAAATATGTACAATTTTCACTTCAACGAGTGGATTTTTCTGGGACCCTTATTCATATTCAAAGCAATATCTTGTCGGTGTACCTCCCTAGTTTAAAATACTTTAATATATCCTTTTCAGTGGTGGGGAAGATTGGGTCAATGGGTTTTAGAAATACACCACGGCTGACTGAACTGGACATAAGAGGAAACCCAGTGGACGCCTTCCCGCTGGATGTTTCTCTGGAACACCACATTTGAATACATCCTTTCCTCAAACTACAGACTGTGTTGTGTGAGTGTGCTTCCACGTGAATCGGACAGAATAAAATGTGAAACGCCTCAGTTAGTATTTCAGTCCTGTGAAACATTGGTGCCAACACAGATGAATCAGGTCTTTATGTACATTGTCGGCATATGTGCTAATATGGGACCATTGCTTTGCTTTGTTGTTGTGTCATTGAGGGTGAAGAATGTGTTTGGGAGCCGTTTTCCCCCCGTTACAATTTTCCACTCACAGTTAGTAAACCTGTGTATGGGCTGTCACGTCTGCATCACTGCCATAGCAGACACAGTGCTGCATGAAGACTACATCCAGCTGGAAAAAGAATGGACCAGCAGTGTGACCTGCAAGGTGAGTGGCTTTCTGTGCTTAGTGTACAGCAAGGTGTCAGTGCTCATCACCTTACTGATCAGTGTGGACCATGCCATCATCCTGTGTCATCCCAGGGAATCCAGGACGGCCAGTAAACGTTCAGCGACCATAGCGTGTTGTGTAGCGTGGTGTGTGTAGGAATCGTGTTGTCAGTGATACCGTTTCTTCCTGGTTTGTCACACTGGGGCCTGCATGGTCAGTCTGGTCTGTGTCGTCTGGCTCTGTTTCATTTGTCACCACTGTAATCAAAGATTCAAGTGGTTCACGGTTGTTCTGGTCGTCAATTTCATTCTGGGCTCAGTCAGCGCGGGTCTTCTTGTTGCCATCTACAGACGAACTCCAGAATACAGAATAGCACTGAGTTCTGCCCAAGATCAGTGTTTTCCTCAGTTCACCTCACTGGGAAAATAGTCATCACAAACGCTTTCTGCTGGCTGCCTTTTGGTCTGATTGGAATGACAGCTTCAGCTGGTGCCACTAGCTTGATTACAATTCGTGACGTCATGGTTGTGCACGTGTTACCCCTCAGCTCTGCTCTCCATCCATTTCTTTACATATGGACTGTTGTCACACAGCTTAACAGGCAGGCACAGGAAGACAGAATACTGAAACAGTTCACACACAAACAGGCCTTTCCAAGACAGAATACTGAAACAGTTCACACACAAACAGGCCTTTCCAAGACAGAATACTGAAACAGTTCACACACAAACAGGCCTTTCCAAGACAGAATACTGAAACAGTTCACACACAAACAGGCCTTTCCAAGAACAAAGATTTCTACAGAGGAGTAAATTGAAGAGATGTAATATTCCTGTCGTTTCTACTAACATGTTACTAATTTGAATTGTAATGGCAAACATTTTAGACGTAAGTTCTTGTTTCATTCACAAAGAGTGCATCATCGCCCATGAGAGTCGCTATGCTGATATCCCGCCTTATCATCTATGCAGTAAATTAGATGGGGGGGTGTGGGGGGGGGGTGGCGTGTTGGCGGGAGGGGGGGTGTTGGCGGGAGGGGGGGAGGGGTTGGAAATAAAGACTAATACGTGCACACTCACAGAGATTTACACAAACACACACAGACGCTCTCTCTCTCTCTCTCTCTCTCTCTCTCTCTCTCTCTCTCTCTCTCTCTCTCTCTCTCTCATTCTCTCTCTCTCTCTCTCTCTCTCTCTCTCTCTCTCTCTCTCCAGTTTTTTTTTTTTTGAAAGACCGATTGATGCCGGCAGCACTTTGTACAAGCCATAGGAAGATCACTTTAATGTTTTTGATTTTTTATTATTTGTTTGTTTGTTCGTTTGTTTTTGGATAATCCAGCTACGTAGTGGTGACGCCTCAGAACGTTTTTGCTGAAGTGACTGAAGCAAAAAAAAAAAAACTGTGAGGCCTTCAGACTGATTGTCGTAGTGTGGGCCTGGCTGGCACACAGGTGCTTTACTGGTCTATGTGTCAGCATTAGGCATTGGCCCTAAAGCCCCCATACGATCCATGGCCCAAGACAACACACGATCCATGGCCCAAGACAACACACGATCCATAGCTCAAGACAACACACGATCCAAGACTCAAGACAAACACCATTCATAGTTCACAAAACACACACCATCCAAAACCCAAGACAACACACCAACCATGACTGAAGACACACACCATCCATGACTGAAGACAATACACCATCCATGACTGAAGACAACACACGATCGATGACTGAAGACAACACACCATCCATGACTGAAAACAACACACCATCCATGATTCAACACAACACTCTCTCTCTCTCTCTCTCTCTCTCTCTCTCTCTCTCTCTCTCTCTCTCTCTCTCTCTCTCTCTCTCTCTCTCTCTCTCTCTCTCTCTCTCTCTCTCTCTCTCTCTCTCTCTCTCTCTCTCTCTCTCTCTCTCTCTCTCTCTCTCTCTTCACTACTATGAATAATAGTGAATCGGACATTCATGATTCCAGTGGACGAAAGGAAATGATTTACTACGGTGAATATGTATGCCTGTGTGCGGCACTTGCGTGAATGGTTATGTTGTTAAAAACTGCAGATTCATTTTGAATCCCTGAAAACTGAAAATAGGGGTTTACTCTTGTATATTGTAGAAGACTTTACGATTTAGAAAACTTTGACGTAGAAACGGTTTGCACGTGAACAAAACTAAATACGTTAAACCCATAATAGCGGGATTTCTCTACAGGAATCCAGTGTATATCACAGACTGGCTCGATAAGTTCAATAGTCTTATGGATGAAGTGACCTTTCCCTGACCGTGACATGGGAACGGCAGCACGTGCATCCCTTTAGCAGCAACCGTAGTCCCCATACCTCCCCAGACACACGGTCCATTGGGTCAACACGGAGCCCCCTTCCCCTTGTCCCCCTCCCTCCCTCTCTGGGCCTGAGCAGTCAGGCAGGACAGGAAACAGTCTGAAGCTTAAGGGACTAGGTAATTGATTCTCCAACACTGATCCGCCGATCGATGATGTGTGCTGAATCCGGTGTGTGGATGGGGGAAGGGGGGGGGGGGGAGGGTACTGGGTCAGCTGTGTGTCACAATGCCAAACATTTTGTCCGTGTGTCTGACACTGCGTCTCTGTGTCTGTGTGACTGTCACTGCATCTCTGTGTCTGTGTGTCTGTCCTGTATCCCTGTGTCTGTGTGTCTGTCCTGTGTCTGTGTGTCTGTCACTACATCTCTGTGTCTGTGTGTCTGTCCTGTATCCCTGTGTCTGTGTGTCTGTCCTGTATCCCTGTGTCTGTGTGTCTGTCACTGCATCTCTGTGTCTGTCCTGTATCCCTGTGTCTATGTGTCTGTCCTGTATCCCTGTGTCTGTATGTCTGTCCTGTATCCCTGTGTCTATGTGTCTGTCCTGTATCCCTGTGTCTGTGTGTCTGTCACTGCGTACCTGTGTCTGTGTGTCTGTTACTGCATTCCTGTGTCTATGTGTCTGTCCTGTATCCCTCTGTCTATGTGTCTGTCCTGTATCCCTGTGTCTGTGTGTCTGTCACTGCATCTCTGTGTCTGTGTGTCTGTCACTGCATTCCTGTGTCTATGTGTCTGTCCTGTATCCCTGTGTCTATGTGTCTGTCCTGTATCCCTGTGTCTGTGTGTCTGTCACTGCGTACCTGTCTGTGTGTCAATCACTGCATTCCTGTGTCTATGTGTCTGTCCTGTATCCCTCTGTCTATGTGTCTGTCCTGTATCCCTGTGTCTGTGTGTCTGTCCTGCATCCCTGTGTCTGTGTGTCACACACACACATGCGCGCGCACGCACACACACACGCGCGCGCGGGCGAGCGCCTGCACACACACACACACACACACACACACACACACACACACACACACACACACACACAGAGAATCATATCTCCATAATTGTTTTGTCAGGCAAACAGCGGTGGCCACAGGTTGTGTGTCCGCTGTCAATGACCCCCACCCCACCCCACCTCACCCCCAGGCTCCACACAGCCAGACCGCCGCCACAGCCTGGCCAGTCTGCTACCCCGCTGGTGTCGGCATCTGAACTGTTGGCACTGGCTGAACACACGGACCGGACACAACTCTTGTACGTGTGTGTGTGTGTGTGCGTGTGTGTGTGTGTGGGTTCATATATCCGTATTGATCATCGGAAGATGAGAGGGAAAAGGACATGGGAAGACGAGGAAATAGTAGAGAAAAAAGGGGAGTGGGCATGCGAGGGAAGGCAGATGATGGAAAGGGGGTCTGAAGAAACCATTTTGAAAAAAGAAGTGTTAAAAACAAGACTATTTGTCATACTCCCGGTTGCTATGGGTAATGGGAGTAAACAGTTGTGCTTCCTTTGCCAGAATATGCAAGGAATGGAAGTCTTGCTACCAGAATGTCCAGCATGAATTAAATCAAGAGTGCTTTTGTGAAGTCCTGTGACAAGAAGAACCGGAAGCAACTAAAAGTGCTCTTAGTGTTATCTTTATTTTTATGATTAGCCAGCAACAACTAAAAACGCTTTCTGTGGAATCTTACAGTCTTATCAACCAGCGACAACAGAAGTGCTTTCTGTGAAATTTTCATTTATGACTGACCAGCAACAAGTACAGAAGTACTTTATGTGAAATCTTTCTGTTATGATTGGCCAACAACAACAGAATTTGTGTTCAATCTTTCTGTTATGGCTGACCATCAACAACAGAGTTTCAGTGAAATCTTTCTGTTATGATTTGCCAGCAACAACAGTAGCGCTTTTGTGAACTTTAGCCAGAGCAGTCACAACAACTTGGTGTTCGTTCCGTGAAAGAACAAGAACGACTGGCAGCAACTAAATGGTCTGTCTGTGACGTCATATAACAAGAACAGCCAGCAAAAAGCAACTTCTGTCTGTGACGTCATATGACAGAACAGCCAGCAAACAGCAGACTCTTGTTTGTGACGTCATATACCCAGAACAGCCAGAAAAAAGCAAACTTCTGTCTGTGACGCCATATGACAGAACAGTCAGCAAACAGCAGACTTCTGTCTGTGACGTCATATGACAGAACAGACAGCAAACAGCAGACTTCTGTCTGTGACGTCATATGACAGAACAGACAGCAAAAAGCAGACTTCGGTCTGTGGCGTCATATGACAAAACAGACAGCAAAAAGCAGACTTCTGTCTGTGACGTCATATGACGGAACAGCCAGCAAAAAGCAGGCTTCCTTCTGTGACGTCATGTGACGGAACAGACATCAGAAAGCACACTTCCTTCTGTGACGCAAAAGAAAAACGTGAAGACCGCACTGCCAGCTGAAAAACAAGGCTGGGAAAACTCTGGAAGACCTGAAAGCAAAACACAGCGCCCTCAGCAAAGCGGAATCTGCGAGGAAGAGGAAGAGCAAAAAAAAGACTCAAGTGCGCTTCTTCAGAGACCCCCTTCCAGTTTGCCAGAACACTGTTTGAGCAGCCGAAATCTGGTGTGGGGGCTTCTCTTCTGAGGACTCTCTGCTGCCACGCTCTCCACGAATTTCTTTCTTCTATTGACTGCACATAGGTGGACAAAAAACAAAAACAAAGTTTTAAGAACAACGAAATGTTCTCAATATCGTCAACAAATGCAAATGCACACACACACACACACACACACACACACACACACACACACACACACATATATATATATATATATATATATATATATATATATATATATATATATATATATATATATATATATATATATGTATGTATGTCATATGCGGCAAACATTTGACAGATTTTATACAGCTTCTGTGCCAACTGAAATTATCATACAAAATCTAATTTTAACTTCAGTGCCAGCTAAAATTATCATACAAAATCTATTTTTCGACAGAAAGTAAGCGACAGTAAACGAGCCCTGTACAAAACAAACCATCCAGCAATGAAACATCTGCACCGTTAGACACAGTGGCTGGAACAGCGTGTCGTCAGCGTGCAGCTTCAGCCGGTTCCATGGCACGTGATGCCAGACCAATCCCCCTACCTGACAAAACCTCAACTTTTACTCCCAGAGTAAATCCCGTCTTCTTCGACAAAGTCCTTCTCTATTCGTTACTTTGATGCGACACTCCCGCAGTATCTTTCTGTTTCTCTGTCCACCTATCAAACCTCTCGGTCTCTTCGCTCATCTTCTCAAAAACTTCTGAAAATTCCTAGGCGCTCGTTAAAGA
>JADBJO010005293.1:50000-60000 GCA_016801955.1 Conus betulinus | reverse complement strand
TGTTGTGTTGACAGAAGAAGCCATTACACTTTGGATGTGTGTTGTGTTGACAGAAGAAGCCATTACACTTTGGGTGTGTGTCATGCTGACAGAAGAAGCCATTACACTTTGGGTGTGTGTCATGCTGACAGAAGAAGCCATTACACTTTGGATGTGTGTTGTGTTGACAGAAGAAGCCATTACACTTTGGGTGTGTGTCATGCTGACAGAAGAAGCCATTACACTTTGGATGTGTGTTGTGTTGACAGAAGAAGCCATTACACTTTGGGTGTGTGTCGTGTTAACAGCAGAAACCATTACACTTTGGGTGTGTTTTCGTGTTGACAGAAGAAGCCATTACACTTTGGGTGTGTGTCGTGTTGACAGACAGAGCCATTACACTTTGGGTGTGTGTCGTGTTGACAGAAGAAGCCATTACACTTTGGATGTGTGTCGTGTTGACAGGAGAAGCCATTACACTTTGGGTGTGTGTCGTGTTGACAGGAGAAGACATTACACTTTGGATGTGTGTCGTGTTGACAGAAGAAGCCCATACACTTTGGGTGTGTATCGTGTTGACAGGAGAAGCCATTACACTTTGGGTGTGTGTCGTGTTGACAGCAGAAGCCATTACACTTTGGATGTGTGTCGAGTTGACAGAAGAAACCATTACACTTCTGGTGTGTGTTGTGTTGACAGAAGAAGCCATTACACCTTGGATGTGTGTTGTGTTGACAGAAGAAGCCATTACACCTTGGATGTGTGTTGTGTTGACAGAAGAAGCCATTACACTTTGGGTGTGTGTCGTGTTGACAGGAGAAAGCCATTACACTTTATGTGCGTGTCGTGTTGACAGAAGAGGCCATTACACTTTGGGTGTGTGTCGTGTTGACAGAAGAAGCCATTTACATTTTGGATGTGTGTCGTGTTGACAGAAGAAGCCATTACACTTTATGTGCGTGTCGTGTTGACAGAAGAGGCCATTACACTTTGGGTGTGTGTCGTGTTGACAGAAGAAGCCATTACACTTTGGGTGTGTGTCGTGTTGACAGAAGAAGCCATTACACTTTGGGTGTGTGTCGTATGACAGAAGAGGCCATTACACTTTATGTGCGTGTCGTGTTGACATAAGAAGCCATTACACTTTGGGCGTGTGTCATGTTGACAGAAGAAGCCATTACACTTTGGGTGTGTGTTGTGTTAACAGAAGAAGCCATTACACTTTGGGTGCGTGTCGTGTTGACAGACAGAGTCATTACACTTTTGGGTGCGTGTCGTGTTGACAGCAGAAGCCATTAGACTTTGGGTGTGTGTCGTGTTGACAGAAGAAGCCATTACACTTTTGGTGTGTGTCGTGTTGACAGGAGAAGCCATTACACTTTGGGTGTGTGTCGTGTTGACAGAAGAAGCCATTACACTTTGGGTGTGTGTCGTGTTGACAGAAGAAGCCATTTACACTGTAGGTGTGTGTCGTGTTGACAGAAGAAGTCATTACACTTTGGGTGTGTGTCGTGTTGACAGAAGAAGCCATTACACTTTGGATGTGTGTCGTATTGACAGAAGAAGCCATTACACTTTGGGTGTGTGTCGTATTGACAGAAGAAGCCATTACACTTTGGGTGTGTGTTGTGTTGACAGAAGCCATGGCCATGGCCCCCCTCCCAGTGGAAGGCGTGGTTCTCCAGCAGCACGTGCTGCCCTGCAGTCCTGAAAGTCCTCACTCAGTCCTTCCTGTGGATGATGACCTCCTAGACGATCTACTGCAGCTGGAGAGGCCCAACGTGGTCATCATGGGGACAGGGTGTGTGCAGGCACAGGCGGGTGAACTGGGTACGGTGAAGGAGTGTTCCCAGCAATGCGCTCTGTTCCATCTCCATGTTGACGTCTGGTAAGGAGTGTTCCCAGCAATGTGCTATGTTCCATCTCCATGTTGACGTCTGGTAAAGGAGTGTTCCCAGCAATGCGCTCTGTTCCATCTCCATGTTGACGTCTGGTTAAGGAGTGTTCCCAGCAATGCGCTCTGTTCCATCTCCATGTTGACGTCTGGTTAAGGAGTGTTCCCAGCAATGCGCTGTGTTCCATCTCCATGTTGACGTCTGGTTAAGGAGTGTTCACAGAAATACGCTCTGTTCCATCTCCATGTTGACGTCTGGTTAAGGAGTGTTCACAGAAATACGCTCTGTTCCATCTTCATGTTGACGTCTGGTTAAGGAGTGTTCACAGAAATACGCTCTGTTCCATCTCCATGTTGACGTCTGGTTAAGGAGTGTTCACAGAAATACGCTGGGCTTCATGTCCTTGTCTGTTCCATCTTCATGTTGATGTCTGGTTGCTAGATAAGAGCAGAGGACTGTGTGTGTGTGTGTGTGTGTGTGTGTGTGTGTGTGTGTGTGTGTGTGTGTGTGTGTGTGTGTGAGAGAGAGAGAGAGAGAGAGAGAGAGAGAGAGAGAGAGAGAGAGAGAGAGAGAGAGAGAGAGAGAGAGAGTTTTGACACTTTGACATTCTATTGTCATTACCAAAGAAGTCTTTTGACAAGGGGGGGAGAGGTAACAGAGCAAAAACATTTTCCCTCTTTCTTTCCTGTAAACAAATAGTACATATTCATTCCTAGTGTGTATCGAATCAAAGGTTAACAAAAAGAAATAAATTCGTAAAATCTCCTTATGTCCTCGCGCACAGGAGTAATGCAGTAAGGTTTTAAAAATCGTAAGACTGACGCGACCATCCACTCAATCAAAGGATGACATTGTATCTTACCGATCTCTTCCACACGCGATGAATGATGATATCAATTCAGATATCTTTTATAATGCATTATCTTAAATTTCACTGTCCTTCCTCAGTCTAATTTTCAATGCTTCCGCGATGAATTTCGCAACTGATTTAATTACATGTTCATCATCTGCTGATAACACGACAGCCACATTTTGTCTTTTCAGTATATCTAACTGGAAAAATGAACAGTTTGTCCGCACTTCATTATAAGCAGTACAGTGGAATAGAAAGTTAAGAGGGAGAGAGAGAGAGAGGGGGGGGGGGGCAGACAGACAGACAGACAGACAAACAGGCAGAGAGAGAGAGAGAGAGAGAGAGAGAGAGAGAGAGAATATGAACATATATTTTCTCTCTCAGACAGTTTCATGATGGAAAAGTTGGTCGGTTTTCTGGACAACCTTGAGATGCCTTCTCACTCTCAAACGACATCAAGCAGAGATGTATGAATCTCCCTGCTGAACACCAGGCTCTCAGTGCAAGCCTAGAGTCTCCTGAAGAAAGACAACTCTAGCTTTAAGATAAGCACCAAAAGACTGCCGTCATGCCCTTGCCAGCTGACAGTTAAACCCTACTTCAGTCTTCCATCCATCAGTGGATAAACTCCACATAGCTGACGAACTCGAGGCGTTGGTTGTACAGCCCTCAGTGAAGCAGCTCACATTGATCACGAAGTCAACTGTACGTGTGCCAAGGCCAGTGCTCCTCTGTAACGGAGTCAGCAATGACGTGTGCCAAGGTCAGTGCTCCTCTGTAATGGAGTCAGCAATGACGTGTGCCAAGGCCAGTGCTCCTCTGTAATGGAGTCAGCAATGACGGTTCGGTGATGGCCTGAAAAACTCCCTGACAACCGTCTGAATGGAATCCAGCATATGAGAGCAGGCCGCCATGCTCCACACCTGGGCTGGTCACATCAAAGAGCAGGCTGCCATGCTCAACACCTGGGCTGGTCACATCAAAGAGCAGGCCGCCATGCTCCCACCCGGGCTGGTCACATCACAGAGCAGGCGACATGTTCCCCACCGGGGCTGGTCACATCAAAGAGCAGGCCGCCATGCTCCCCACGTGGGCTGGTCACCTCACAGAGCAGGCCGCCATGCTTCCCACCCGGGCTGGTCACATCAAAGAGCAGGCCGCCATGCTCCACACCCGGGTTGGTCACATCAAACAGCAGGCCGCCATGCTCCACACCCGGGCTGGTCACATCAAAGCTTGAGCTGCCATGCGTGAAGGGCAGAACATACCCGATACGGAAAAAATGTCGACTGAAGAGAGATCACAGAATGGTTATCAAAGATAGTTCAGCTTCCATTGAGAGTCCCTACCTATAAGAGGCACACCATTCCCACACCTGACTGTTCCTACACTATGCCTTGCTGGAGATGTTGATGGTCAGCATCGCCCACGACAAAAGGCACAGCATCAGGTCAGGCCTCTACCAATTCTGTCTATGGAGGGCCCTAACCCCCCCCCATCCCCACCCCTCCCTCTCCACAGATCTTCGCCTCTCTCCATCGTTCAACCACTCCTGTCCTGATTCCGTCCCCTGCCTTCATTCCCATCTCAACTTTCAGGTTTACTGTGTCACTCAAGGCCGCCTCACATCAGTGCTGGCCACACTGTTCGGTCCCAGTCCACGTCATACAGAGACAGATCAATAACCTTCCCACTCCACCAGATGACAGATCAATAACCTTCCCACTCCACCAGATGACAGATCAATAACCTTCCCACTCCACAAGATGAAAGATCAATAACCTTCCCACTCCACCAGATGAAAGATCGATAACCTTCCCACTCCACCAGATGACAGATCAATAACCTTCCCACTCCACCAGATGACATATCAATAACCTTCCCACTCCACCAGATGACAGATCAATAAACCTTCCCACTCCACCAGATGACAGATCAATAACCTTCCCACTCCACCAGATGACAGATCAATAACCTTCCCACTCCACCAGATGACAGATCAATAACCTTCCCACTCCACCAGATGACAGATCAATAACCTTTCCACTCCACCAGATGACAGATCAATAACCTTCCCACTCCACCAGATGACAGATCAATAACCTTCCCACTCCACCAGATGACAGATCAATAACCTTCCCACTCCACCAGATGACATATCAATAACCTTTCCACTCCACCAGATGACAGATCAATAACCTTCCCACTCCACCAGATGACAGATCAATAACCTTCCCACTCCACCAGATGACAGATCAATAACCTTCCCACTCCACCAGATGACAGATCAATAACCTTCCCACTCCACCAGATGACAGATCAATAACCTTCCCACTCCACCAGATGACAGATCAATAACCTTCCCACTCCACCAGATGACAGATCAATAACCTTCCCACTCCACCAGATGACAGATCAATAACCTTCCCACTCTCCACCAGATGACAGATCAATACCCTTCCCACTCCACCAGATGACAGATCAATAACCTTCCCACTCCACCAGATGACAGATCAATAACCTTCCCACTCCACCAGATGAAAGATCAATAACCTTCCCACTCCACCAGATGACAGATCAATAACCTTCCCACTCCACCAGATGAAAGATCAATAACCTTCCGATTCTACCAGATGAAAGATCAATAACTTTCCCACGTCATACAGAGACAGATCAATAACCTCCCACTCCACCAGATGACAGATCAATAACCTTCCCAGTCCACGTCACACAGATGACAGATCAACAACCTTCCCAGTCCACGTCATACAGAGACAGATCAATAACCTACCTACGTCACACAGATGACAGATCTATAACCTTCCCAGTCCACGTCATACAGAGACAGATCAATAACCTTCCCAGTTCACGTCATTCAGAGACAGATCAATAACCTTCCCAATCCACGTCATTCAGAGACAGATCAATAACCTTCCCAATCCACGTCGCACAGATGATTGATCAATAACCTTCCCAGTCCACGTCACACAGATAACAGATCAATAACCACAATAACCACAGACTACAAGCTGAGGCGACTTTCTGTAACAACCTTTAATTGCAGCTGATGTGAAAGTTGGACAATAGAGTCAGGCCTTAAGAGGAAAGTTGGACAATGGAGTCCAGCCTTAAGGGAAAGTTGGACAATGGAGTCCAGCCTTAAGAGGAAAGTTGGATAATGGAGTCCAGCCTTAAGAGGAAAGTTGGACAATGGAGTCCAGCCTTAAGGGGAAAGTTGGACAATGGAGTCCGGCCTCAAGGGGAAAGTTGGACAATAGAGTCAGGCCTCAAGGGGAATGTTAGACAATAGAGTCAGGCCTTAAGGGGAAAGTTGGACAATGGAGTCCGGCCTCAAGGGGAAAGTTGGACAATAGAGTCAGGCCTCAAGGGGAATGTTAGACAATAGAGTCAGGCCTTAAGGGGAAAGTTGGACAATAAAATCCAGACTCCTGGGGAAAGTTGGACAATAGAGTCAGGCCTTAAGAGGGAAAGTTAGACAATGGAGTCCAGCCTTAAGAGGAAAGTTGGACAATGGAGTCCAGCCTTAAGGGGAAAGTTGGACAATGGAGTCCGACAAGGGAAAGTTAGACAATGGAGCCGACTCAAGGGGAAGGGGATGGAGTCCGACACCAAGGGGAAAGTTTAGACAAGGGAGTCCGACCATCAAGGAAAGGGGAAAGTTGGAGAAACTAGAGTCAAAGGGGAAAGTTGGACAATGGAGTCCGACCTCAAGGGGAATGTTAGACAATGGAGTCCGACCTCAAGGGGAAAGTTGGACAATAGAGTCAGGCCTTAAGGGGAAAGTTAGACAATAGAGTCAGGCCTTAAGGGGAAAGTTGGACAATAAAATCCAGACTCCAGGGGAAAGTTGGACCATAGAGTCAGGCCTTAAGGGAAAAGTTAGACAATAGAATCTGGGCTCAAGGGGAACAGATGATAGACAAAGTGCTTGAAGAACACAGTGAGGGTGGAAGAAGTGGATCGTGGATGCCGTCACACACACACACACACACACACACACACACACACACACACACACACACACACACACACACACACACACACACACACACAGAGAGAGAGAGAGAGAGAGAGAGAGAGAGTATTTCGGTAATTTAAAGGAATCTTATTGCGGGGGGGGGGGGGGGGGGGGGGGGGGGGGTATACATATGGACCTTATCCTTCAGACGCCTGTTAAACCTCTGCATCACAGCGTCAAGCGCACACAAACCAATCAATAATTGATACGAAAAATCAGAACAAAAGATACTTATGCGCCAAACACACAAAATCGATTCATGCTCTCTCTCTCTCTCTCTCTCACACACACACACACACACACACACACACACACACACACACACACACACACACACACACACACACACACACACACACACACATACACACATTATGTTCCCCTCCCCCTCCATAACGACATAAAGATTTTGAATATCTTTATCTATATCTATATCTATATCTATATCTATATCTAATATATATATATATATATATATATATATATATATATATATATATATATATATATATATATATGTGTGTGTGTGTGTGTGTGTGTGTGTGTGTGTGTGTGTGTGTGTGTGTGTGGTAAAGCTGGCACATAGTCTTCCAGACCAGGTGGGACGCATGTCGCCTCTTGTTCAAGATTCTCAATGGCTATTGGTTATCGACAATCACGTGATGGAGACACTGAACATGACGTCACTGATCATAAATCACGTGGCCGTTTTGCTGCATGATGACAGGAGGTGAGCCGTTAACAGTAACGTGAGAGAGAGAGAGAGAGAGAGAGAGAGAGAGAGAGAATGGTCAAATGACAATGAAAAACATCTAATTGTCCATCCAGAAGTTAAGCCCTTTAGACAAGGGGGTATGTTGGAACATAACTCAGTAAAATCAGTCCCTCACCTCACCCCTCCGTTCTCCCTCCAGTCACCAGTTCGACAACAACTCATTTTGACAGCTTCCTTCTTCCCCTTCCCACCCTCACCTCACCTCTATGCCCCCACCCCCTTCATTCACACACTTATACACATACAGGCACACGGCAGCGGGTCATCTTGACAAACATTTTGAGAGAGGGAGGGGAGAGAGAGAGAGGACACATCATCGAGAACTATGTGACCTTAGGAGACAGACCCAGGAGAAACTACATTTTAAAATCAAACAGCATCTTTACAGTTCGTGGCATCCGGATGTTATAACATTGTAACATCCACCAATGCCCGTCAGTTCATCAGTATGTAGTCCACCAACTTTGCTTTAGAAGTGAATTTCACGCACAATGCCAGGTCCCCACGAAACTGCCAGGCTATGCGAAGCCGAAAGACCTGTACAGATACTTAGTGTCAGGTTTATAATTACATTCACTGTTGTTAGTTATCACAAAATTAAATGTTACGTTCAATGCTAATTATTGACACGTACTTTCGGTGTCCAAAAACATTTCCCGCTAGAATGGCGAGTGTTACAGCTTTTGCTACAGACTGTGCCACAGTTTAATGTAGTGTAAAGCAACGGATTCACCACAAACAAAAAAGGGCGTTGTCGAAGATGACTGTTGCATGTATCAAGCAGGCAACGTAAGGGAGCCAACTCTCATTGATCATGACGAGGACATTCAAGGAACTCTTGGACATATCAGTTCAATGTGTGGGAAATCCACCGTCAGAGTCTTATTGAGCTGACCAAGCATCCTCAAGAATTCTACTACTACTACTACTACTACTACTACTACTACTACTACTACTACTACTACTACTACTACTACTACTACTAAAACGACGACGACGACAACTATCTCTACTACGACTGCCACTGCTATCACTACTACTACTACTGCTACTACTACTACTACTACTACTACTACTACTACTACTGCTGCTGCTGCTGCTGCTGCTGCTGCTACTGCTGCTGCTACTACTACTGCTACTACTGCTACTGCTACTGCTACTGCTACTACTACTACTACTACTACCCATCACCACCACCACTATTACTACTGATTGATGTCAGTGTCATTGTGAAGAGTGGACAGATCTCGCTGAAGACACTGATGTGGACGCAATCAGGGCGCCACCTAGCGGCCATCAGGAAGAGCCCCCAGTCACGTGTGCCTCTGTCACCGGTCTACCTACCCTAACCACCGCTGTGGCTGCAACGGCATGACTCTGCGTGTGGCTATCAACACGGTACACACTGTGTCTGTCTGTCTGTCTGTCTGTCTGTCTGTCTGTCTGTCTCACCACTATGGCTGCAACGGCATGACTCAAAATAATGCCCGACAGGCCGAAACAAGTCGTCAGGTTTCAAGGGGAGTCATTGCCATCACGAAAACCACAAGGAAATGACAGTTGTTTTCTCTCCCATTAAAAAAGGAGTTCAATTCAACCCCACTGCCCGGAAATGCGTCTATGATATGACAGCATAATCAGATTAATATGTTGCGAAGGTGCCTGTCTTTTGGTCTGAGGCGTCTTCCGCACACTTTTAACGCATCCGATGAAATACGAAGTCATTGGCTGCATGTCCACGTGTATCGGACATGCATTGAATGTTGGTCAAGGTGAGTTGAGCTACCACAATGCAAATGTAAAAAAAACAAGCGTTTATTGCAGTAAACATTACTTAAATTTCATTAAGTAGTGTTAAAAAAGATAATAACTCATGCGATTGAGCATACGTAAGAAATGGAATGGTTGGTTTGGCTTTGGAAAATGGGTGTTTGTTGTAAGAATGGAAAAAAGAAGCCTGATATCTCATCTTAGGTAAAGTGGTACCTACTTACAGAACGCAACGATCTATTTCATTGTACCCTTCCTTTCAAAACCATGTAAAAACAAAGACGTAGTTCTCAACAATTTCGAAAGAAGCGTACAGACATAAATGATGAGAGCCCAGTATGTGTGCGGATGGACGTGTTAGTGAAGCTCAGCCATACTCTTTGGAAATATCCTTTACCTGTATCATTCAGTGTGTTACCAACCCACCTGTTCTATCCAACCACCCGTTGCCTGTATGACTTTGTGTGTCACAACACACCTGTTCTGTCCAACCACCCTTTGCCTGTATCATTCAGTGTGTTACCAACCCACCTGTTCTGTCCAACCACCCGTTACCTGTATCACTTTGTGTGTCACAACACACCTGTTCTGTCCAACCACCCTTTGCCTGTATCATTCAGTGTGTTACCAACCTACCTGTTCTGTCCAACCACCCGTTACCTGTATCACTTTGTGTGTCACAACACACC
>JADBJO010005293.1:0-45000 GCA_016801955.1 Conus betulinus | reverse complement strand
GCTATTAACACAGAAATTATATAGAGGACGTGGTAAAATAAATTGCTATTAACACAGAAATTATATAGAGGATGTGGTAAAATAAAGTGTTGTGAACATAGCCACGTCATAGAGGATGTGATAAAATAAAGTGCTATTAACACAGAAATTACATAGATTGCGTGGGAAAATAAAGTGTTGTGAACATAGACACGTCATGGAGGAACCGACAGAAAAAAAACTTGTTGGTTTTGATTATGGTGTAACTGGTTGTTACCTGATATGATTTAACTCATTTGATTGCCATGCTGCTGATGATGATGATGATGACGCGCTGCTGCTGCTGATGATGATGATGACGATGATGATGACGACGACGACTATATTAATGATGGTTATGGTGCGGTAAATTATGGGTGATAATAATGACGACGGTGTCTGTTTTTTTAGTGGTGAGGAGGAGGATAATCAAGATGGTGGTATTGGGAGGGTGATTGGGGTGATAGGAATCGGTAAGGGTATGGTGACAATCATGATTATGATTCTCATGATAATGGTGGTGGTGGTGGTGGTGATGGTGGTGGTGGTGGTGGTGGTGGTGGTGATGGTGGTGTTTATAATGATGTTGATGGTGTGGTGGTGGTTTTTGGTGGTGGTGGTGATGGTGATGATTACAACGATAACGGTGGTGGTAGTGATTGTGGTGGTGGTAGTGGTGGCAATGGTGATGATGATGATGATGATGATGATGATGATGATGTGATGATGATGATGCTGATGACCAGGTACACGCTGGCGCTACCAGAGGACGGGGAGTGGGGAGACTACAGGGATGGCCGGTGGACAGGGGTGGTGGGCCAGATCGACAGACAGGTGACAGTATGTGTGTGTACATATGTGTGTGTGTGTGTGTGTGTGTGTGTGTGTGTGTGTGTGTGTGTGTGTGTGTGTGTGTGTGTGTGCGTGCGTGCGTGCGTGTATGCGTGCGTGCGTGCGTGTGTGTGTATGTGTGTGTGTGTGTGCGTGCGTGTGTGCGTGCGCATGTGTGTGTATGGGTGTGTGAGTGGGTGTGGGTGTGGGGGTGCACAAAAGTTGTTAATGTTAGAAAAGGAAAAGGAACACACACAAAAATATAGTGCAGATGACATTAACGGTTGGAAATCAAAAAGGGAGGTGGAGGAGATGGGGTTGTAGTACATGCAAAACAAAAACAGAGGAAAAGGAAGAAAATGTTAACGTGGAGAAAAACCAGGAACAGCAGGAAACAGTAGTGCAGGTTGAAAGAAACGTGGAGAAAACCAGGAACAGCAGGAAACAGTAGTGCAGGTTGAAAGAAACGTGGAGAAAAACCAGGAACAGCAGGAAACGGTAGTGCAGGTTGAAAGAAACGTGGAGAAAACCAGGAAACAGGAGGAAACGGTAGAGCAGGTTGAAAGAAACGCGGAGAAAAACCAGGAACAGCAGGAAACAGTAGTGCAGGTTGAAAGAAACGCGGAGAAAACCAGGAACAGCAGGAAACAGTAGTGCAGGTTGAAAGTGGAGAAAACAAGGAACAGCAGGAAACAGTGGAGGTTGAAAAACAAGGAAAACCAGGAGGAAACAGTAGTGCAGGTTGAAAGAAACGTGGAGAAAACCAGGAACAGCAGGAAACAGTAGTGCAGGTTGAAAGAAACGTGGAGAAAAAACAGGAACAGCAGGAAACAGTAGTGCAGGTTGAAAGAAACGTGGAGAAAACCAGGAACAGCAGGAAACAGTAGTGCAGGTTGAAAGAAAAACGTGGAGAAAACAAGGAACAGCAGGAAAAACAGTAGTGCAGGTTGAAAGAAACGTGGAGAAAAAACCAGGAACAGCAGGAAACAGTAGTGCAGGTTGAAAGAAACGTGGAGAAAACCAGGAACAGCAGGAAACGGTAGTGCAGGTTGAAAGAAACGTGGAGAAAACCAGGAACAGCAGCGGTAGTGCGGGTTGAAAAAACGGTAGTGCAGGAACAGCAGCAGAAAACGGTAGTGCAGGTTGAAAGAAACGTGGAGAAAACCAGGAACAGCAGGAAACGGTAGTGCAGGTTGAAAGAAAAACGCGGAGAAACGCGGGGGAACAGCGGGAACAGCAGGAAACGGTAGTGCAGGTTGAAAGAAACGCGGAGAAAACCAGGAACAGCAGGAAACGGTAGAGCAGGTTGAAAGAGGTTGAAAGAAACGCGGAGAAAAAACGAGGAATAGCAGGAAACGGTAGTGCAGGTTGAAAGAAACGTGGAGAAAAAACAGGAACAGCAGGAAACGGTAGTGCAGGTTGAAAGAAACGTGGAGGAAAAACCAGGAACAGCAGGAAACGGTAGAGCAGGTTGAAAGAAACGTGGAGAAAACCAGGAACAGTAGGAAACGGTAGTGCAGGTTGAAAGAAACATGGAGAAAACCGGGAACAGCAGGAAACAGTAGAGCAGGTTGAAAGAAACAGAAGGCGCGTTTAAAACAAACAGGAAAATGCCTGGAGGATGGTTTGTAAACGTAAAAAACAAAAATAGTCATCAGTAGGGAAAAGTAGAAAAGGGAGTCATTCAATAACAATAGGATTGTCGACGTAAAACAGAAAGTAATGATCGGTAGGAAAAAAAGGAGAGAAAAGGAGCTATTGTATAACAATAGGATCGTCAAGGTAAACAAGACAGAAATGATCGGTAGGGAAAATGAGAGATAAGGACAGCAGACTAAATATAAATCGTACTTTTTAAGTGGGAAAAGGTGAAATACGTGGATTTGTTTGTTTGTTTGTTTGTTTGTTTGTTTTTGTTTCTTTTGTTTTGTCTTGGTTCTTTTTTAGGAGAAGGGAAAGGACAGGGGCCAGAATAGGGACGAAGAGGGGTAGGAAAAAGAAAAGAAAAGGTAGAAAAGGGGAAGGAAAACAAGGACACTGTAAATAAAAAAGAAAAAAAAGTATGCACACAGACAGACTATGCAAAGTTTGAAAAGGCATCGGGAAAGCAGTGTACAGGGGGGGGGAGGGGGGGGGGGGGGGGGGGGGGGGGGGGGGGCAGCAAAAAGTAGACAAACAAAAAACAATAAAACATGTGAAAATATAAGAAGTAAAAGTAGTGAAAGGCGGAAAAGGCAGACGAAGTCTCAGAAAGGTCCGAAAAAATAATGAAGGAAAAATAATTTTTTTTAAAGTAAGAAGAACAGGTAGAGGAAAATAGAAGGAATGAAAATGAGAGAAAAAAAAAAGGAAAATGCAACGTTAAAAAAGAGTGGCAGAAAAAATGGAAAAGGGAAGAAAAGGGGAAAGCAGGAAACAAAAAGATGAAACCGTTGGGTTTGGGGAGGAAAAAACCGAGAGGAGAAAGGTAGAAAAAGTGAAGAAAAAAAGGACGAATGAAAGCGGGAAAAGCGTACACTGCCATGCAGCTTGACCATGCAGCTTGACCATGCAGCTTGACCATGCAGCTCTTTGCCTCCTGGGAGAAAAGAGGAAAAAGGAAGGAAGGGAGAAAGCAGAAATAAAAATGGAAAAAGGTATACAATTTTTTTTAATGGGAAAACGTTGGGGGCAGGGAGTAAAAACAGAAGGAAAAGATTTTTTTTAAAAAGTAGGAAAAGGGGAAATGAAGCAGAAAACGTGTAGCCTCACCATGCAGAAAATGTGAGAAAAAGACACTGAATTCGGGAAAAGTCTAGCCTCTCCATACAAAATAAGTAAGAAAAAGACAATTGAACTCGGGAAAAGTCTAGCCTCACCATACAAAATAAGTAAGAAAAAGACAACTAAATTCGGGAAAAAGTCTAGCCTCTCCACACAAAATAAGTAAGAAAAAGACAATTGAACTCGGGAAAAGTGTAGCCTCACCATACAAAATAAGTAAGTAAAAGACAATTGAACTCGGGAAAAGTGTAGCATCACCATACAAAATAAGCAAGAAAAAGACAACTGAACTCGGGAAAAGTGTAGCCTCACCATACAAAATAAGTAAGAAAAAGACAATTGAACTCAAGGGAAGGTGTAGCCTCACCATACAAAAAAAAAGTAAGAAAAGACAATTGAACTCGGGGGAAAGTGTATACTGACCATGCAGACTGACCATGCAGACTGACCATGCAGACTGACCATAAAGAGTGACCATGCAGACTGACCATGCAGACTGACCATGCAGACTGACCATACAGACTGACAGACTGACCATGCAGACTGACCATGCAGACTGACCATGTAGACTAACTATAAAACTAACCATACAGACTGACCATAAAGAGTGACCATGCAGACTGACCATGCAGACTGACCATACAGACTGACAGACTGACCATACAGACTGACCATACAGACTGACCATGCAGACTGACCATGCAGACTGACCATACAGACTGACAGACTGACCATACAGACTGACCATACAGACTGACCATGCAGACTGACCATACAGACTGACCTTGCAGACTGACCATGCAGACTAACTATAAAACTAACCATACAGACTGACCATAAAGAGTGACCATGCAGACTGACCATGCAGACTGACCATACAGACTGACCATGCAGACTGACCATGCAGACTGACCATGCAGACTGACCATGCAGCCCCTGCCCTCTGTCCTCCAGGAAGTGGACTTCTCTGTGGCCCCGTTGACCCCAAACTGGAGAGGAGGGTGGCCGTGGACTGGACCGCTGGACCCCTCAACATCCGCTACACCGGCATCGGCGTGCACATCAGCGACAACAACGCCCTCCTAATCACCGCCCCTCTTCCGCCCCTTCCACTGCAGGTGGCGCTGCTCTTTCTTCTTCAGCAGTGTTGTTGTCTTCATGACGTCATGATGGTTGTCTTGTTCGTCAGTATCATTGTCGTCATCATCGTAGTCGTTCTACTATTTTAGAATCACATTAGAGTCTTTGTCCCCATGCTGCTCATTCCAAAACACCGCAGTATCTAGTTTCGACCTTGCGTAGCCCCGGTACTATGAGGTCACCCAATAGAGAAGATACTGCTGAACCGCTGGGCCACTTTGGTTGTGGTCCTATGCACACACAGCAGTACCCACAAAGCTTCACCTCTACCTCCCATCCCCCTACCCCCCCATCCCCGCCCCCTCCCAGACTCCTTTTCTGACGTCAGTCCATGCCTAGGCTTGGAGGCAGCGTGATGGTTCTCACCCAGAGGGCGCCACGAAGGGCCAGCAAGAAAGCCGCCATGAAGCTGCCAATAGCGACAACTGCGACAGGAACCATGAAGCTGCCCATAGCGACCACTGTGACAGGAACCATGGAGCTGTCCATAGCGACCACTGCGACAGGAACCATGGAGCTGTCCATAGCGACAACTGCGACAGGAACCATGGAGCTGTCCATAGCGACAACTGCGACAGGAACCATGGAGCTGTCCATAGCGACCACTGTGACAGGAACCATGGAGCTGCCCATAGCGACCACTGTGACAGGAACCATGGAGCTGCTGCCCATAGCGACCACTGTGACAGGAACCATGAAGCTGCCATAGCGACTACTGTCACAGAAACCCGCCTGATTGTGACAGCAACACGAACACGCCTGACTGTGACAGCAACACGCCTGACTGTGACAGCAATACGCCTGACTGTGACAGCAACACGAACACGCCTGACTGTGACAGCAACACGCCTGACTGTGACAGCAACACGAACACGCCTGACTGTGACAGCAACACGTCTGACTGTGACAGCAACACGCCTGACTGTGACAGCAACACACCTGACTGTGACAGCAACACGAACACGCGCCTGACTGTGACAGCAACACACGCCTGACTGTGACAGCAACACGCCTGACTGTGACAGCAACACGCCTCTGACATTGACTTGGGCTGGAACTCTGACTGTGGTCACCTGCTGGAGTAAGTTGTACACCGGCCTATCCACTGTCACACTCCCTTTTGATTGATTGGTGACCAGATGGGTGAGGGTGATTGGTGCAGATGGTGATTGTGACCAGATGGGTGAAGGTGATTGGTGAGCAGATGGGTGAGGGTAATTGGTGAGCGGATCGGTGATTGTGACCAGACTGGTGAAGGTGATTAGTGACCAGATGGGTTATTGGTGACCTGATGGGTGATTGGTGACCAGATGGGTGATTGGTGACTGGTGACCAGATGGGTGACTGGTGTCCTGATGGTGATTGGTGACCAGTTGGGTGATTGGTGACTGGTGACCAGATGGGTGACTGGTGTCCTGATGGGTGATTGGTGACCAGTTGGGTGATTGGTGACCAGATGAATGATTGGTGACCAGATGGGTGAAGGTAAGTGGTGACCAGTTGGGTAATTGGTGGCTAGATGTTTGATTGGAGAGACCAGATTGGTGAGGGTGATTGGTGATCAGAGGGTGATCGGTGACCAGACGTGTGATTGATGACCTGATGGGTGATTGGTGACCAGGTGGGTGAGGGTGATTGGTGACTAGATGGGTGATTGGTGACCAGATGGGCGAGGGTGATTGGTAACCAGATGGGTGAGGGTGATTGGTGACCAGATTGGTGATTGGTGACCAGATGGGCGAGGGTGATTGGTAACCAGATGGGTGAGGGTGATTGGTGACCAGATTGGTGATTGGTGACCAGATGGGCAAGGGTGATTGGTAACCAAATGGTGAGAGTGATTGTTGACCAGATTGGTGATTGGTGACGAGATGGGTAATTGGTGACCAGATGGGTTAGGGTGATTGGTGACTGTATTGGTGATTGGTGACCAGATGGGGAGAGAGTGATTGGTGACCTGATGGAGGAGGGTGATTGGTAACCAGATGGGTGAGGGTGATTGGCGACCAGATTGGTGATTGGTGACCAGATGGGTGGTTGTTGACCAGATGGGTGAGGGTGATTGGTGACCAGATTGGTGATTGGTGACCAGATGGGTGGTTGTTGACCAGATGGGTGAGGGTGATTGGTGACCAGATGGGTGAGGGTGATTGGTGACCAGATGGGTGAGGGTGATTGGTGACCAGATGGGTGATTGTTGACCAGATGGGTGATTGGTGACCAGATGGGTGATGGTGATTGGTGACCAGATGGGGGAGGGTGATTGGTGATCAGATGGGGGAGGGTGATTGGTGACCAGAAGGGGGGGATTGGTGACCAGATGTTTTGAGAGTGATTGGTGACCAGATGGGTGAGGGTGATTGCTGACCAGATAGAGATGATTGGTGACCAGATGGATGATTGGTGACCAGATGGGTGATTGGTGACCATATGGGTGACAGTGACTGGTGAGCAGATGGGTGATTGATTGGTGAGCAGATGGGTGATTGGTGACCTGATGGGTGATTGGTGAGCAGATGGGTGATTGGTGACCAGATGGGTGATTGGTGACCAGATGAGTGATTGGTGACCAGATGGGTAATGGGGGCAGATGGGTGAGAGTAATTGGTGACCTGATGGATAAGGGTGATTGGTGACCTGACAGGCAATTGGCGACCTGATGGGTGATTGGTGACCAGATGGGTGATTGATGACCAGATGGGTGAGGGTGATTGGTGATCAGATGGGTGATTAGTAACGAGATGGGTGATTTGTGACCAGATGGGTGATTGGTGACCTGATGGGTGATTGGTGACCAGATGGATAAATGATGACCTGATGGGTGATTGGTGACCTGATGAGTGATTGATGACCAGATGGGTGAGGGTGATTGGTGACCAGATTGGTGAGGGTGATTGATGATCAGATTGGTGATTGGTGACCAGATGGGCGAGGATGATTGGTGACCAGATGGGTGAGGGTGATTGGTGACCAGATTGGTGGTTGGAGACCAGATGGGTGATTGGTGACGAGATGGGTGAGGATGATTGGTAACCAGATGGATGAGGGTGACTGGTGACCAGATTGGTGATTGGTGACCAGATGGGTGATTGGTGACAAGATGAGTGATTGGTGACCAGATGGGTGAGGGTGATTGGTAACCAGATGGGTGAGGGTGACTGGTGACCAGATTGGTGATTGGTGACCAGATGGATGATTGGTGACCAGATGAGTGATTGGTGACCAGATGGGTGAGGGTGATTGGTAACCAGATGGGTGAGGGTGATTGGTGACCAGATGGGTGAAGGTGATTGGTGACCAGATGGATGATGTTGGTGACCAGATGGATGATTGGTGACGAGAAGGGTGATTGGTGACCAGATGGGTGATTGGTGACCAGATGGGTGATTGGTGACCAGATGGCTGAGGGTGATGATAACCAGATGGGTGAGGGTGATTGATGACCAGATGGGTGAGGGTGATTGATGACCAGATGGGTGAAGGTGATTGGTGACCAGATGGTGAAGGTGATTGGTGACCAGATGGGTGAAGGTGATTGGTGACCAGACGGGTGAAGGTGATTGGTGACTAGAATGGTGATTGGTGACCAGATGGATGATTGGTGACGAGATGGGTGATTGGTGACCAGATGTGTGAGCGTGATTGGTGACCAGATGGGTGAAGGTGACTGGTGACCAGATGGGTGAAGTGATTGGTGACGTGATGGGTGAAGGTCATTGGTGACCAGATGGGTGAAGGTCATTGGTGACGTGATGGGTGATTGGTGACCAGATGGGTGATTGGTGACCAGATAGGTGAGGGTTATTGGTGACCTGATGGGTGATTGTGACCAGTTGGGTGACCTGATGGTTGATATTGATTCAAATGATGTCGTTGAGTTCTATGATCAGTCTAAAGGGCGCTGGTTCATATAATGACACAGAGAGTTTGATGATCAGTATGACACAGACTGGTTCCAATAATGACACAGAGTTTGATGATCAGTCTGACACAGGCTGGTTCCAATAATGACACAGAGTTTGATGATCAGTCTGACACAGGCTGGTTCCAATAATGACACAGAGTTTGATGATCAGTCTGACACAGACTGGTTCCAATAATGACACAGAGTTTGATGATCAGTCTGACACAGGCTGGTCCAATAATGACACAGAGTTTGATGATCAGTCTGACACAGACTGGTTCCAATAATGACACAGAGTTTGATGATCAGTCTGACACAGGCTGGTTCCAATATTGACATAGAGTTTGATGATCAGTCTGACACAGACTGGTTCCAATAATGACACAGAGTTTGATGATCAGTCTGACACAGGCTGGTTCCAATATTGACATAGAGTTTGATGATCAGTCTGACACAGACTGGTTCCAATAATGACACAGAGTTTGATGATCAGTCTGACACAGGCTGGTTCCAATATTGACATAGAGTTTGATGATCAGTCTGACACAGACTGGTTCCAATAATGACACAGAGTTTGATGATCAGTCTGACACAGGCTGGTTCCAATAATGACACAGAGTTTGATTATCAATCTGAAAGTCTATGAATGAACTAACGCCATAGGCAGTATTGAAATATGTCATCGATTTTTCTTCTGGTCGTGTCATTAGGATTAATTATTTACAGAGCACGATGATTCAGAATGTGATGAACTGCTTTGGTTTGTTTATTTATAACTTTATTTGCGTGTTTTTTCTTTTCTTTTTCTTTTTTTTCTTTGTTTTGTTTTGTTTTGTTTTGCTTTTGTTTTTTCTTCTTTATTTGTTTATGTTTCAAACACGTATTATGCCTACATTATTCTTATGTTAAACATTGCAAATGTAGTACATCATTCAGGTGATAGTAAACACTGAATATAATACCCATGTAGGGCCTACATCATGAAAAATCATCAAAACATGGGGACAAACTTATGTTTCTTTTTTTTCCTAATTGGTAGTGTGCGTGTAATAGCGCGCGCGCGCGCACACACACACACACGCACGCACGCACACACTCACATACACACACACACACACACACACGCGCGCGCGCGCGCGCGCGCACGCATGCACGCACACACACATGCACGCACGCACGCACGCACGCACGCACGCACACACACACACACACACACACACACACACACACTTCGTCCCCCTTCAAGCCTACTCCACCCACCCTCCACCTCCACCCATCTTGTATTTTGACCCCTATCCCCACCCCGATCCCTTTCCGTTGTCCATCCACTGTCCCCTGCTTGTCCCCCCAGGTGTACGTGGCGGTGCTGGCGGCCTTTGTGCTGACCGCGGGGGTCATCACTGTGCTGGTGTCCATGGAAACCAGACTCGGCCACGGGCGACAGCGCCAGGCCCACTCCGTCTTCCTCACCGTGGAGTTCCTCTTCGGCTCCTTCTTCAAGGAAAGTCGGTGTCAAAGTCAAAGTCAAAGTCAAAATGCTTTAATTGTTAGGCCTCTGGCCCATACAATGGAGGTACATAATAATCAGAGCATTCATCATGCATTCATACGCATATCAAACTGTGCATTGTTTTCGTAAACTAAGTGATTCACATATATACATAGACAACTTATTACTTGTTACAAGATTTTCACATGCAAGTAGTAAAATGAGTTGGATTAGGATGGATTTTTAGAATACTTAGCAGGAATGAATTCGTCTCTAAGTTCCTTGTATTTTGGGCATGTAAAGGAAAAGTGTATTTCATTTTCAATTATGTTAGAACAAAAAGGACAATCCCTTTCATTACTGTGTACATTCGTTCTGAATTGTAGATAACTATGTTTAAGGGTGGACATACCAATCCTGAATTTAGCGAGACCTTCGCAAACGAAAATTATTGATCTGACGTAAATACATTTGGATGCGTTTCTGAGAGTGTTGCTCAAATTTCCTGACCAACACTGCAGGTGCCTGTATCTCTCGGGCCTGGTTGACGCCGGGATATATTATGAAAGGAAGCGTAGAGTACAGCCCTGTCATGTAGTCTCAGACCGAAATGGAAATCCGTAGCATCATCTTCATCATCCTCATTCTCATCGATCAGCATTTTAAAAAAAAAAATGTCTCAAGTTCTGTGGCCCTTCATGCCCTGCTCTCATGGTGACCTCAGTTTCGATGTCCTCTCTACGTCTCTGTGGCCTTGGTTTGGTTCCGTCGGGGTCACGGTATCGGCGGGTCCATGGGGGCTGTCGTTGGACGGACGTGGTGGCGCCCTCCGGAGGGAGAGCTCACTCACGCTGGCTCCGCGACTAAGCAATTATTGTCGTCAGTAGGGGGCTTAGTAGGTGGTGTCGTCCTGCGTATGTTAGATCAGAACAGGCGCCCACTGAACACCACCGAAGTGACTCGGCAGCAGTGCAGTGTCTCCTCCGGGGGGTTGCCTCTTGACGACTGACATTGACTGCTCCCTGTGGATTGCACCATATAGGTATAAAATATTTCTGACTCTACACGCCCAAGTGACATAATTTTGCGATTGAAAGTATAATAACATCTCATAACCTTTTCTAGAATGTCTTTATTGATCCAAGTTAACTAATCTAAGCCAAAATTTTATGCATCTAATATACGTATTTACATTTACAAATATAGAATATCTACCTGTTTCCCCGTAAATTAATTGTCTAGGTGCTTTAGGACTGAAACCAATAAAACGTTTTAATGCCGACTGATGAACCTGTTCAATGTGTTCTTGATCAGTAGTTAATCCCCCAATTTCCGATCCATATGTAAATATTGGCTGTATTTGGGAGTCAAACAGTTTATAAAATATTTCAGGTGAAGGTTCACCTAAAGACCACAACACTCTAATAATTGCTGCTACACCCTTTCTTACTCTAACTGCTAGGTCTCTGAGAGTATGTGAAAAAGACAATCTAATAGAAAGGTAAATTCCAAGGTATTTATACATCTTGACAATTTGTAGTTCTTGGTTCCCAAAAGACCACTTTTCAGATGAAGACAGATAACCACCATTTCTAAAAGACACCTACATTTGATTTATCTAGGTTGACAATAAGATCCAGTCGGTTCGCTGTTTTAATAACACGTTCAACTGATTCTGAAGACCTATAACACTATCAGAAAACAAAACGACATCATCAGCAAAGAAAAGTATGATCAACTCAATAAGGTCAGGAGATAACTGAACGCCATGCCTACCACATCTCAGAATGTCCTTTGTCAACTCATTAATAAAGAGTAAGAAAAAGAACAGGGGAGCAGACCTCCCTTGCTTTAAGTCTCTAGGACACAGAAAAGTGTCCGTCAAATCTCCCCCAGCATGAACTTTGGCTTTAACGACATTGTACATACTTTTTACAGCATAAAGAATCTTCCCATGCAAACCGTTCTTATACAAATATAGTCCACAGTTTGTCCCTACTGACTGAATCGAAGGCCTTGCGAAAATCAGTAAAAGCAACATACAATTTTCTGTGCCTTTAAAGAATAAAGTGTAAATATGTGATCAAATGTGCTATAATTTTCTCTGAGTCCTGCTTGTTCTTCCCCAATTATATCATTATCCTCAATCCATTTGTAATTCGTTTATTTAAGATAAAACTATAGAGTTTACTAACAATATTTAACAGTGATATGCCTCTATAGTTATCAGTGTTACTCAAACCTCCCTTTTTATGCAATGGCTGTATGATCGACAAATACCATTCATCAGGAAAGAGACTATTATCAAAAAGAAAATTAAATAATTTAACCAAAAAAAAATGGAATTATTTGTTCTGAACTGTTCTTAAAAAATTTCACTTATTATACCATCAGGCCCTGCTGCCGTGTTACTCTTTAAAGCATTGATCGCGACCTTGACCTCTTCTGTACAGATGTGTCTATTTAGCTCATCACAATTTATATCAATGCGTACATGTACATAATGAAATTCGTTGTCATCGACAGAAACAGTGACAGGATCAATAAAAAACTCCTTTGAAGTGGTTGTACCATTCTTCTGCACTAATTGAGTTTTGACAATTAGATCTTTGTCGAGCAGATCTGATAGTATCCCAAAATCTCTTTGGGTCTTTTATATTGTTTTGCAGATTAGCAATGATTTGTTCTTTGTGTGTTTTTTTTTCGTGTGTCTTAGGAGTTCCTTGTATTCTCTTCTTTTTGTGAATACTTAGTCTTGTCGTTGTGAAGATCTTTTCTTGGCTGCGTGCAAGTACTGTTATCATCTGTACTCAAACGCGCGTTTACAAATCTTCCTTAAATCTTGTCTAAGCGATTTCCTTTGTCGTTGACATTCCTGATCGAACCATGCTTGCTGCTTTTCACCTCTAATTACTATTAATCTTTCCATACACTCACCCACATAATTAAAACACTCATTAAATTTATTGAGTGCTCCATTAATGTCAACATCAATCAATGATGCTGCTATATCAAATACATCTTTAACATAATTTGATTTCATTCTATTTATAAACTCTATCTTTTGCTCTTCATCCCATTTATATTTTCTTATTGAAAAGGATTTTGATTCAATTTTACTGGGAGCAACACCACAAGAAGTATTCATGTAGAGGTCTACAGGCAAATGTTTTGATTCAGTCATTGGCAAAATATTCTTCTCCTTTTTTTTTTTTTTCTTTTTTTTTTCATTTTGGCAGTAAACTACGGGAAACAATAAAATAGTCAACAACACTGCAACCTGTTTGTGATATGTATGTATAACCCCCTGGAGAGTGTAATGATTCCATACCATTCAGTATTATTACTTGAAAATTTGGCACACATTTATAAGCAGTTTCCCAAAATCGTTAAAAGCTTGGTCATCGGAATATCTGTTGGTTTCATTGTCAAATTGATAGTCATCGTGATCATATCTTTCATCGACCGGGTCAACAATGCTTGTGCTCATGGAACCAGTTCTAGAATTAAAATCACCACATAAGATAATTGGTATATCTCCATAATCTCTAATTAATTGTAGTAGAAATGTCTCAAGTAGCAGAATACCAATATATATGTCAGTTTCTTCAAAATAATGTGAGTTTTCTGGAAGTACATACATTCCTAGTAAAACACTATCGCTAGCGGTTCCAAGAAGCTTCTTAGATAGTTTTAACACAACTACAGTGTCATATTCTACATGAATTTGTTCCATGTATTGACCTAGTTCTTTACGAACAAACATTATAACTCCAACGGAAAGGCGACCATGGATATTGTCCGACACTTTGACACCAGGGGATACGAAAGGAATATGTGATTGAACAGACGTGTCAGGTAGGTAGGTAGGTAGGTTGGTAGGTAGGTAGGTAGACAGATAGATTTGATGATTTTTTTTAAGTTCTGAGGTATTCATATTTAAAGATTTTACACGAAAAAAAAAAATCAAGATTCATCAGTCAAGGGAGGTAATGGGGAGTTTAACTCTAGGACAAACCATTATTTTCGTCTGCTAAAAGGCCACTAGGAGATACGTGCACACAGTAGCACTCGGCTACAATCAGAAAAGCTTTGACTCAGAACACACAAACAAACCTTAGGCTACATTTAGAAGGGCTTTGACTCAGTACATTCGACAAACCTTAGGCTACATTTAGAGAAGCTTTGACTCAGTAATACAACACACTTTAAACTACATTTAGAAAGGCTTTGACTCAGAACACACAACAAACTTTAGGCTACATTTAGAAAGGTTTTCACTCAGTACACACAACACACACTTTAGGCTCCTTTGCGTGAAAGTGGGGTGAACAGCAAGTTATGAATGGATGTTTCTGGTGTATTTAATTCATGAAGCATTCATGCATAGTATGTGCGCTCATAATCATGTATCTGTCTCCTAACGAGTATTGCAGAGATGTTCGTTATATCCTTAAATGCTTTTGTTGTTCGTTAAGAAATTGATTGCTGAGGTTGAAAAATAAAATAAAAACAAAGAAGACGGGGCGGTCGATTATTTTCTCACACTCCTGGTTGTGTGGGGCATTTTGATTGGGGCTTTTAAGTTACAGCGAATAATCTGATTGAATTGTTTCAAAGTCGCATTGGCCAAATTGATTGGATGTCTGTCAGTCACAGTTGTACTGAACACTCCAATACTGTTTCTCAATAAAAGTGGCATTGAGCTTTAATTTGATGACACTCAATCGGAATCATGTATCCAGCAATCTGACTGGTCGTGATTCTGTATCCAGCAATCTGACTGGTCGTGATTCTGTATCCAGCAATCTGACTCGTCGTCTTTCTGTATCCACCAATCTGACTGGTCGTGATTCTGTATCCAGCAATCTCATTGTTACTGATTTTTGATCCTGCGATCTTACTTGGTCAGAACACTGCATCCAGCAATCTGGTTGGTCAGGAAGCTGTATCCAGCAATCTGATTGGTCTGGATTCTGGATCCAGCAATCTGGTTGGTCGAGACTGGGTATCCAGCAATGTGTTTGTCATTATTCTGTATCCAGCAATCTGATTGGTCATGATTCTGTATCCAGCAATCTGATTGGTCAGGATTCCGTATCCAGCAATCTGACTGGACGTTTTCTTTCCAGTTGTACCGAGCGTCCTGATGATGAACCATGACGGAGTTGGCCGACTTCTCGTTGCCGCCTGGTGCACCTTTGGTCTGTTGGTGACGGCATGCTACACGTCCAATCTGACGTCACTGCTGGTTGGCGTGTCACCAAGGCCACCGTTTAATTCCCTGCAGGAAATGGTGCAGTCAGGGGAGTACCGCTGGGGGATGATTGGAGGGACAGCTCTTCTCTCATAGTTTCCGGGTCAGGGGTGCTTCCTGTTGTTCTTACCATACCTTACAGTTTGCTATTAGTACTACATAGTACATTATGATGACTATAACTTACCGTGTGTTCCGAATACTATATCCTTCTATGTGTTGTTAGTAGAATATCCTACGGCATTGCTATGTGTTCCTAGTGCAATTTCTAAACATGCTGTCATTACTGTCATGCAATATGTTATTAGTTTTATATTTTACATTATCTTCTTTTTTTTTATGTGTTGCTATCACTTTATTACCATAATTATAGTTAGTTTTACATTTTACAATATGTTGTTAATAGAATGTCTTACAATATGTTGCTGGTACTATATCCTACAATTTAGAACTATATCTCACTACAGGTTGTTGGGTTCTATATCCTACTGTATGCCAGGAAAAATAGATGAACAGTTACATTTACCACAGCAAAACCAACCCATTCCACAGTGAGGACCAGTCAAGAACCTTGGGAGGTGATATGATAACGCCTCGAAAGACACAACGAGGGGAGATGGAAGCAAGCAAACAGCATTAGAAAGCATAAAGATAACAGACCAGTGTGGGCTCCCTGGCAAGTACAAGGTCTGGTGTGTGTAGCTCATGCTGATCCCGAAGCTCCTCTGGCCTCTGCTGATGTTTTATCAGCACTAGCGCAGTGGAATCAAGAGAGATCAAAACGAATTAGTCCACGAGGAAATGGCTTGGTATCCCATCTGTTCTTACTGACGTTGCACTCTACTATCGCCAGGCAAAGATGACGCTATCCCTGAAATCCATCCTCTGGTGTACTAAGTGGCTAATGCAAGGCTTCTAACTATGCTTGAGGACTCGGGAGACAAGGTTGTGAGATAAATCCAACTCAAGTTAAAAACTGGCAGAAAATAAAAAGTCCAGGATGCGGCGTGTGTCGCGAAGGAAAACCTCAAGTTCAGAGAAATAACTGGGCATACATGTACGAACAGACGGGTGCTGGAGTTAACAGAAATGAAGCGTTGGTCAAAGGCAAATGGAAGGCAGAATGTAACATTGTGGTACCAGAACAGACCTTTCAGTAGGCAGTCCAGCAATGCCAACAAGGGCAGTGGACTAGGTGGAGAACAAGGTACTCCAACGAAGCCTTAGCTGGAATGAAATATGGCACCTCTCGGAATTAGCTTCATTTTCAGTTCAGTTTGTAACCTCCCGACATGGAATTCACACCTGATGAAATCGGGGGAAAAAATCAGATAACCCTGCGTGTCCGTTCTGTAGAACCTCTCCTGAGGTCCATGCAAAGCAGTACTAACCCAGCGAAAGTACACATGGAGACACAACCACGTGCTGAAAGAGCGTGCGCATGCGCTAGCACTGCCAGAGGAAACACTCACGCTATCAGAAGTTCCAGCTACGACATTCTACATGACAGAAGGCTACACGTCATGGTCTGGAACAGCTGTGACATCTTGAGCATGGAGTCCAGTGGATGGAGTAGGTGACGAGGCGTGCACAGCAGACTGTATACAACGTAAAATAATCCACATTTCATTAGACTGTCCACAACAGTAAAGCCGTCCACAGTTCATCACTGTCCACAACAGTAAAGCCATCCACAGTTCATCACTGTCCACAACAGTAAAGCCACCCACAGTTCACCAGACTGTCCACAACAGTAAAGTCATCCACAGTTCATCACTGTCCACAACAGTAAAGCCATCCATAGTTCACCAGACTGTCCACAACAGTAACGTCATCCACAGTTCATCACTGTCCACAACAGTAAAGCCATCCATAGTTCACCAGACTGTCCACAACAGTAAAGCCGTCCACAGTTCATCACTGTCCACAACAGTAAAGCCATCCACAGTTCATCACTGTCCACAACAGTAAAGCCACCCACAGTTCATGAGACTGTCCACAACAGTAAAGCCATCCACAGTTCATCACTGTCCACAACAGTAAAGCCATCCACAGTTCATCAGACTGTCCACAACAGTAAAGCCATCCAAGGTTCATCGGGATGGTTGGTATGAGACCTGATATTCTCTCCACTCAGGATCATGACAAATCGATTCTGATTGAATTCACTGTGCCAGATAAAAGCAGATAAAAGCAGAATGGAGTAAGCTGACATCCACAAGACTGAGACGTGTGTCAGTTTGGCAGCACCATGAGAGAATCTGATTTCGGGGCCAGAGTTCTTTATCATAGATGTTGCAGCAAGGAGGGTCATAGGTTCATCAGCTTACGATCTCATGAAAGAGCTCAGGATTTCTGGTTCAAAGAGGACCAGAAGCATGAAGAAGCAATGGCAGAGTAGCTGAACAGAGTTCCCGCTGATCTGATGGAGGAGGGACGAAAGTAAAGTTTCATAAGGCGTCATCTCTGAAGACCTTCCGCTGTTCAGCTTCCCCGGACTTTCTTCCGAGTTAGTACCGTAGTTTACATGTTGCTTGCACTATATCCCACAATGTGCTGATAGCACCAAGCCAAGCAGTATGATTGCTGTTAGTGTTGTATCCAACAAGAAGATCTTAGCATTATATCCTACGATATGTTATCAACACTGCATCCTGCAAGTTGTTGTTTAGTACTGTATCCGACATGTTATTTACTACATTCTACAATATCCAGTTAATAATACTCTGTCTTACAATATGTCAGTCCTGTGTTCAATGTTGTTTCATGAGTACTATGTTACACAGTACATTGTTAGCATTGTTTCCTACAGAATGTTATTAGGACTGTATCCTATAATATGTTGTTACAACTGTATCCAACTGTACTGGTATCACAATATCTTGCTACATGTTGCTGCTGCTTTAGCTTACAAAGCATTGTTAGTAGCCCTACTGTATGATACAGCACATTATTTCTGCATCCCATTGTATGTTTTCTTGCTGTATTGCTATGTTTCCGTCATTTCATGCAGTAACAGTAAAGTGATAAATCACTCAATGTGCAACGTCTTAGTGTGCATTCAAATAGCGCGCACAAGTATAACAGAATCGCGCGACAATCCTTGCGCACATGTACTCTTGCATGCTGATTGTCACTGTGTGCTTGATGTTAAACAGAAGGGATTTTTTTTCATACTGCACACGAGCCTGTTCTCTCTCTCTCTCTCTCTCTCTCTCTCTCTCTCTCTCTCTCTCTCTCTCTCTCTCTCTCTCTCTCTCTCTCTCTCTCTCTCTCTCTGTGTCAGTAGCTGAGTCTGGCATGTCGTACCAGCTTTGATTGTGGCATAATGCTATATTTGCCATTTTAAATTGATCCGTCAGCCTATAGCACCATATTGATGATCCATCATCCTTCCTCACTCCAACACTATGACAACAGCCCACGACACAAACAAGTCTCCACTGTGACATGAGTAAGTCATTAAGCCATGTGTATCAGGTTTGCTAATGCGGTGTCAAATCGTAAAACCCATCGGCCTCCATCCACACGTTGACCCTGCACTCCTTCAACAGAGCAACAGATCTCTACATCATGAGACTGAATGGGTGTGTCTGAAAGTCCCTTCATCCACTTCAATCCCCCCTCCACAGTTCAGCAACAACTCCATCATGAAGGAGGCCTACCAGGGCGTCATCCACTTCGCCAAGGAGGACCCGGATGTACTCAGCCTGGACGCGGAAGTGCACCGGGCCAAGATGGCGGCGGAGGCCTACGCCTTCATCGAGGAGGAGGACTTGCTGGACCTGTGGGCGACGGAAGACTGCTCCCTGAGGGTCATCCGAGGACGTATCGTCGGCATGGAAACCTACAACGTCTTCACCCCCAGGGCTCTCCGTCCTGACAAAGAGGATAGATGCGCGTGTGAGTAAAAAGACACTGTGTGAGTGAATAGACACGGTGCGAATGAATAGGAACGGTGTGAATGAATAGACACAGTGTGAGTGAACTATCAGGGAACAGACACAGTGTGAATGAATAGACACGGTGCGAATGAATAGGCACGGTGTCAGTGAACTATCAGGAATAGACACAGTGTGAGTCAATAGACACGGTGCGAATGAATAGGCACGGTGTCAGTGAACTATCAGGGAATAGATACAGTGTGAGTCAATAGACACGGTGCGAATGAATAGGCACGGTGTGAGTGAACTATCAGGAATAGACACGGTGTGAGTGAATAGACACGGTGCGAATGAATAGGCAAGGTGTGAGTGAACTATCAAGAATAGACACAGTGTGAGTGAATAGAGACGGTGCGAATGGATAGGCACGGTGTGAGTGAACTGTCACAGAATAGACGCGGTGTGAGTGAAAAGACACAGTGTGAATGGTTAGGCACAGTGTAAATGAATAGGCACAGTGTAAATGAATAGGCTCAGTGTGAATGAATAGGCACAGTGTGAATGAATAAGCACGGCGTGAATGAATAGGCACGGTGTGAGTGAATAGATACAGTGTGGATGAACTGTAAGAGAATAGACACAGTGTGAGTGAACAGACACAGTGCAAGTCAATAGACACAGTCCAAGTGAATAGACACAGTGTGAGGGAGTAGACACGGTGTGGATGAACTGTAAGAGAATAGACACAGTGTGAGTGAACCGTTACAGAGAGAAAGGGAGAGGGGAGGGAGGGAGAGAGAGAGAGAGAGAGAGAGAGAGAGAGAGAGAGAGAGAGACAGACAGACAGACAGACAGAGAGAGAGAGAGAGACAGGGGCAGAGACAGAGACAGAGAGACAGACAGACAGACAGACAGACAGACAGACAGACGACGATATAGGGACAGAAACAGAGATACAGACAGACAGATAGACATGCAGAGAGAGAGAGAGAGAGAGAGAGACAGACAGACAGACAGACAGACAGACAGACAGACAGAGAGAGAGAGAGGGGGGGGCAGAGACAGAGACAGAGAGACAGACAGACGGATATAGGGACAGAAACAGAGATACAGTCAGACAGATAGACATGCAGAGAGAGAGAGAGAGAGAGAGAGAGACACACACACACACACACACACACACACACACACACACACACACACACACACACACACACAGTTCCTTTCCTGCCAAGTCCCCCCAGGCAGAAGCAATAAGGGAAGTCGCTCTGCCTGTGTTGCAGACTGCTGAGGCTTGAGGCAGGGGGCGTGATGAACCAGCTGAAGGCTTGTGGTGGCCCCTGGACCGCACGTGCGCCTCGTCCGCCTCCTCCCAGAGCGCCATCACGCTGCCTACCATGCAGGGTGCCTTCTACCTGGCTGCTGCAGGCCTGGCGCTGGCTCTGATGGCGCTGGGGGTGGAGAGGGGAGTGGGGCGGGTGTGGTGTGGATGCGGGAGGCAGGGAGGGTGTGGCTTCCTGCTGTGCTGTGCTGGCGAAGGGAGGGGGAGTGAGTGCACTGTCCTGGAGGGTGGGTCACACATACAGACGCACACATGCGCGTGCGTACACATGCACGCACGCACGCACTCACGCACACACACACATACACATACACGCGCACATACACCCACGCACACACACGCACACACACATGCGCGCGCGCGCGCGCACACACACACACACACACACACACACACACACACACACACACACATACGTGCGCGCGCGTTCACACGTACGCATGCACGCTCGCACGCACACACACATACCCACTTTTCGTTTTCTTTTTTTTTTTCTTTTAAGCTGTGGTGACATCTGTTGCCGTTGTGATAGTGTCAGTCAGTGTCGTTGTATCGATACCGCAGACGCCTCTGTGCACACCGTGTATCATTGCAGTGACATGTTACTGTATGGTCCACAAACAACAACACAAACAATGTCATTGTATCAGACGTCGCAGAAAGCTCTCGGTCATCATATATAGTGAATCACTGCAGTGACATGATACTGTATGCTCCACCAACAACAACTCAAACAGTCTCATTGTATCAGACATTGCACAATCTCTTCGTGTATCGTGTTTTCATTGCAGTGACATGATGTTGTATGGTCCACAAAGAACAATGCAAACAAAACACGACATCGTATACACTTTGTTACCTTTTCTAGTCATAAAGCAGCAATAGTGAGTATATACGAAAAACACAAAATTCCCTGTTGAAAATGATACTGGAATACACATGTATGCTACTTATTTAAAGGGTCAAGACCATATGAAGGCATCCAGACGATCATATTTGTTCAAAGTGCTGTATAAACTGGGACAAAAGTGAAGAGTAATGGTTGGGAAAACATGTTTGTGTACCCTCACACCATTTCTGACATAAAAATGAAACAGTGTCACTAAAAGATACTGCACAGATGCCTTGGGACTGATGTACTGAAGACACTAGGTGTTCCGAACACTGATGTACTGAAGACACTAGGTGTTCCGAACACTGATGTACTGAAGACACCAGGTGTTCCGAACAGTGATTGGTTTAAAGAGATCGGTGTAGTTTCAGTCACTCATTGAAGGATTTCATTGTACAAATCTTTTTGACATCGTACGGTCATTCAAAGTTTGGGTAAATACTTGCATATCTAATTAATGAAAAAAATTCTGTTCTCATTTAATTTGCAGATAACTGAGCCATTAGCCGTTATTGGAATTAATGAAAATATCTACGTCGACTCAGTCTGTATTTCATTATATCATTAGCTGAATACTATTTCTATCAATATACAATGGGGGAAAATCCCCTAGCCTGCAAGGATTTCTGAATAAGGTAAAAAAAAAAAATTGATATAGAACCGAAGAGTATACTGCTTGTAAGAATCTGGGATGTGAAATTTTTAACTTAAGAAAATGGATCCCATATAAGATGATGTATACAGACACAATAAAAATCATGATCCCGTGCAGATTTTGTATGCCTACGTTTAAGTATTATTGTTGTGATTATACCCTTCTGGCAACATTGTACTTCATTGCTCTGTACAAAGCCCAGTGGATAATGTAAAGAAGCTTTGTACACCACTTTGTATTGTGATCCACCCACTGCCAGTTTTCACAACGTCCTTGAACTCTCTCTCTCTCTCTCTCTCTCTCTCTCTCTCTCTCTCTCTCTCTCATGATTTTTTTCTTCGTGACCTCTTCAGAATTTGACAAACTATTATGATTATCAATGACGTTCGATTTAGTTGCACTCCCTTTCATTTATAAACATGTCTAATTTACGGTTTTTCTCTTCTGAATTGATGTTTAATATACTCGTAGTTTTTGCCTTTGTTGCGTATGAGTATGCATTTTTTTAAGTTAAAATAAAGAATCTAAAATAAATCTGTTCACATTTTTGTCAACGTAGCACACACACACACACACACACACACACACACACACACACACACACACACACACACATACACACGTGCGCGCGCACATGCATGCCCCCCCCATCCCCCCCCCGCCATCCCCCCCCCCCCCCCCCCCCCCCCCCCCCCCCACATTGAGCACACCATTGGGCAGCGCTGCTTGATCGTGTTGCCTTTGGAGCCATCTGCGCCTGGGATATATTCCAAGGGAAATGGAGATGTTCCAGTGCATGAATGGAGTCACTCCAACGATAGATGACACTGACGTCACGGGAGGGATCAAAGAAGAGCATGATGGAAACGTTCTGGGCATGATCATGAATTTGCCCAAGTTTGCATCCCAGATTTTAAACCTCACTCGGCCGATGAAGGACCCTCTGAGAGATGTGGATGGTGTCTGGGACAAGAGCAGAAATCAGACCTGCAAAGTACCCAGAAGATTTCACCAAACAACCGGTCCTCACCTACCTGGACCTCACAAAGGAAGTCACACTGATGGTGGATGCCGGCAAGTTTGGCCTTGGAGCAGTCATTTTCACGGGAGATAGAACCTGCAGACTATGCCTCAAAGTCCTTGACCGCAACTGAGCAACATTGTGCTTAAATCGAAAAAGGGCTTTACGCTGTTCTCTTGGAATGTAAAAGATCACCAGTACATCTATGGACGAGAAGTCAAAGTTCTGTCGGATCACAAACCATTGGAAATCCTGGTCAAGAAACTACTGGCAGCCGCTCCACCAGGACTTCAGAGGATGCTCGTGCAGCCCAAATCACAGGCTGAAAATCGGTCACATGCCTGGGGTGGGCATAGTGGTGGCGGACACATTGTCAGTGAAGCAGCTGCCTGATTCAGTCGACTGCGAGGTGGACTTCAATGCACAGGTCCATGCTGTCCCTAGGAATCTCTCCTTCAATGACAGGAAAATGGAGCTGTACAGAGGCTTCCAGGTAAGGCGCTGAACTTCACTGTATGAAGTTTCATCTGACTGAGGGATGGCCCTACAGAAAGGAAGAGTCCCTCCCCACTGCAGCGGCTTTTGGGACAGTTGGAAATGAACAGTTCATTATCGATGGCATCATCATGAAGAGGAGAAAAATCTCTTCATCCCCACAGCCTTTGTGACCTGAGCTGTTGCGAAAAGTCCATGAAGGCCATTAGGGCATGGAGAGAACAACAAGTCGTGTCAGACAGAGTCTAATTTGGCCAGGTATGACAACTGATATGAGAGGATGATAGCAGCATGCCCTGTCTACGCTCTCAACTTCCCCCTCTAACCCTTGACAGCCCCTCTACCCCCCCCCCCCCCACCCCCCACCCACCCACACACACTCGTCCACAGCCTGGCAGAGGCTGGCCACAGACCTGTTCACGTGGAACGAGAGAAACTTGCCACTGACTGTAGATTACTACAGTTCCAGGTTGACAGCTTACCATGGTGTCATCCACCAACGTCTTCAAAAAGATGTTCACACTCTTGGTCCGTCGTGGCATGTCAGAACTACTGATGAGTGACAATGGTTCCCAATACTCGTCTAACCAATTTGTTATTTAGCTTCATCTTGAGACTTCAAGTACATCTCTCTAGCCCAGCTAACCTCAGTACAGCGCGCGGCCTGGCTGGAAAAAAAAAATGTACAGATTGTCAAAAATATCGTGGACAAGGCAAAAACCAGTGGCACCAACCCACTTCCACCCATTGTGGGATACTGCACAACGCCTGCAGACAGCCCAGCATCTCCTGCAGAGCACCTCATGGGACGTCCGCATTATGCCACTCTGGCCTTGACCCACTCCCCTCTCGCCCCCAGACCCTCCTGCCACACTCTGTCACCCTATGACCTCAGCGCCCCCTGACCCTCCTGCCACACTCTGTCACCCTATAACCTCAGCGCCCCCTGACCCTCCTGCCACACACTGTCACCCTATGACCCCAGCGCCCCCTGACCCTCCTGCCACACACTGTCACCCTATGACCCCAGCGCCCCCTGACCCTCCTGCCACACACTGTCACCCTATGACCTCAGCGCCCCCAGACCCTCCTGCCACACACTGTCACCCTATAACCTCAGCGCCCCCTCACCCTCCTGCCACACACTGTCACCCTATGACCTCAGCGCCCCCTCACCCTCCTGCCACACACTGTCACCCTATGACCTCAGCGCCCCCTGACCCTCCTGCCACACACTGTCACCCTATGACCTCAGCGCCCCCTCACCCTCCTGCCACACACTGTCACCCTATGACCTCAGCGCCCCCTGACCCTCCTGCCACACACTGTCACCCTATGACCTCAGCGCCCCCTGACCTCCTGCCACACACTGTCACCCTATGACCTCAGCGCCCCCTGACCCTCCGGCCACACACTGTCACCCTATGACCTCAGCGCCCCCTGACCCTCCTGCCACACACTGTCACCCTATGACCCCAGCGCCCCCTGACCCTCCTGCCACACACTGTCACCCTATGACCTCAGCGCCCCCCTCACCCTCCTGCCACACACTGTCACCCTATACCCTCAGCGCCCCCTGACCCTCCTGCCACACACTGTCACCCTATGACCTCAGCGCCCCCTCACCCTCCTGCCACACACTGTCACCCTATGACCTCAGCGCCCCCTGACCCTCCTGCTGCCACACACTGTCACCCTATGACCCCAGCGCCCCCTGATCCTCCTGCCACACACTGTCACCCTATGACCCCAGCGCCCCCTGACCCTCCTGCCACACACTGTCACCCTATGACCCCAGCGTCCCCCTGACCCTCCTGCCACACACTGTCACCCTATGACCCCAGCGACCCCAGACCCTCCTGCCACACACTGTCACCCTATGACCCCAGCGCCCCTGACCCTCCTGCCACCACACACTGTCACCCTATGACCTCAGCGCCCCCTGACCCTCCTGCCACACACTGTCACCCTATGACCTCAGCGCCCCCTGACCCTCCTGCCACACACTGTCACCCTATGACCCCAGCGACCTCAGACCCTCCTGCCACACACTGTCACCCTATAACCTCAGCGCCCCCTGACCCTCCTGCCACACACTGTCACCCCAGTGCCCCCTGACCCTCCTGCCACACACTGTCACCCTATGACCTCAGCGCCCCCTGACCCTCCTGCCACCCCAGTGCCCCCTGACCCTCCTGCCACACACTGTCATCCTATGACCCCAGCGCCCCCTGACCCTCCTGCCACACACTGTCACCCTATGACCCCAGCGCCCCCTGACCCTCCTGCCACACACTGTCACCCTATGACCTCAGCGCCCCCTGACCCTCCTGCCACACTCTGTCACCCTATGACCCCAGCGCCCCCTGACCCTCCTGCCACACACTGTCACCCTATGACCTCAGCGCCCCCTCACCCTCCTGCCACACACTGTCACCCTATGACCCCAGCGCCCCCTGACCCTCCTGCCACACACTGTCGCCCCAGCGCCCCCTGACCCCCTGCCACACGCTGTCACCCTATGACCCCAGCGCCCCCTGACCCTCCTGCCACACACTGTCACCCTATGACCTCAGCGCCCCCTGACCCTCCTGCCACACACTGTCACCCTATGACCTCAGCGCCCCCCTCACCCTCCTGCCACACACTGTCACCCTATGACCTCAGCGCCCCCTGACCCTCCTGCCACACACTGTCACCCTATGACCCCAGCGCCCCCTGACCCTCCTGCCACACACTGTCACCCTATGACCCCAGCGCCCCCTGACCCTCCTGCCACACACTGTCGCCCCAGCGCCCCCTCACCCTCCTGCCACACACTGTCGCCCTATGACCCCAGCGCCCCCTGACCCTCCTGCCACACACTGTCACCCTATGACCCCAGCGCCCCCTGACCCTCCTGCCACACACTGTCACCCTATGACCCCAGCGCCCCCTGACCCTCCTGCCACACACTGTCACCCTATGACCTCAGCGCCCCCTCACCCTCCTGCCACACACTGTCACCCTATGACCCCAGCGCGCCCCTGACCCTCCTGCCACACACTGTCACCCTATGACCTCAGCGCCCCCCCCTGACCCTCCTGCCACACACTGTCACCCTATGACCTCTCAGCGCCCCTCACCCTCCTGCCACACACTGTCACCCTATGACCCCAGCGTCCCCTGACCCTCCTGCCACACACTGTCGCCCCAGCGCCCCCTGACCATCCTGCCACACGCTGTCACCCTATGACCCTCAGCGCCCCCTGACCTCCTGCCACACACTGTCACCCTATGACCCAGCGCGCCCCCTGACCCTCCTGCCACACACTGTCACCCTATGACCCCAGCGCCCCCTGACCCTCCTGCCACACACTGTCACCCTATGACCCCAGCGCCCCCTGACCCTCCTGCCACACACTGTCGCCCCAGCGCCCCCAGACCCTCCTGCCACACACTGTCGCCCCAGCGCCCCCTGACCCTCCTGCCACACGCTATCTCCCCAGCGCCCCCTCACCCTCCTGCCACACGCTATCTCCCCAGCGCCCCCCTCACCCTCCTGCCACACGCTGTCACCCCATGACCCTAGCGCCTCCAGAGGAGCCAAGAAAAAAAAACTGCAATCGCTTTGCACACACCCTGACACCTCTCCAGGAGGACCCAGTCGATGTCCACACCAACAAGGGAGAGAACTGGAAACCAACAACAGTCATCAAAAAAGACTCCCGCAGGTAATACTGTGAATGATACGTCAGAAGGATCATCAATGATTCACCACAACAGACGCCTCCTGAATCAGATGCCCAGGTCGACAGGAGCCCTATCTGGACTGAAGGAACCACAGCCCTCACCCTGGACCCCGCAGAGTGGTCAGCAATCATCTGTCTCAATCTCCACCTCTGTCACAGATCAAGGCAACCAGCGGAGGATAGCCGGATTTGGACGGCCGGTAAGACATCCCAAGACACTGGACCTGTGAACAGCGCATACACTTCCTGCACACAAGTGTATAAATGCACCAGGAATGCATACAACTCGTTAAAAACAAACAGCAAAGACATGGGAGACTCTGGTAAAAGACCCAGTGAGATCATGAGCACACAGTGACTGGTGAAAGGCCCAGTGAGATAATGAGCACACAATGACTGGTAAAAGACTGAGTGAGATAATGAGCGTACAATGACTGGTAAAAGACCCAGTGAGATAATGAGCGTACAATGACTGGTAAAAGACCCAGTGAGATAATGGGCACACAATGACTGGTTAAAGACCCAGTGAGATAATGAGCACACAATGACAGGTGAAAGACCCAGTGAGATAATGAGCACACAATGACTGGTAAAAGACTGAGTGAGATAATGAGCGTACAATGACTGGTAAAAGACCCAGTGAGATAATGGGCACACAATGAGTGGTTAAAGACCCAGTGAGATAATGAGCACACAATGACTGGTGAAAGACCCAGTGAGATAATGAGCACACAATGAGTGGTTAAAGACCCAGTGAGATAATGAGCACACAATGACTGGTAAAAGACTGAGTGAGATAATGAGCGTACAATGACTGGTAAAAGACTGAGTGAGATAATGAGCGTACAATGACTGGTAAAAGACCCAGTGAGATAATGGGCACACACAATGACTGGTGAAATACCCAGTGAGATAATGAGCACTTAATGACTGGTAAAGACCCAGGGAGATAATGAGCACACAGTGACTGGTGAAAGGCCCAGTGAGATAATGAGCACACAATGACTGGTAAAGACCCAGGGAGATAATGAGCACATAATGACTGGTGAAAAGACCCAGGGAGATAATGAGCACATAATGACTGGTGAAAGACCCAGGGAGATAATGAGCACATAATGACTGGTAAAGACCCAGGGAGATAATGAGCACACAATGACTGGTGAAAGACCCAGTGAGATAACGAGCACACAATGACTGGTGAAAGACCCAGTGAGATAAAGAGCGTACAATGACTGGTGAAAGACCCAGGGAGATAATGAGCACACAGTGACTGGTGAAAGACCCAGTGAGATAATGAGCACTTATGACTGGTGAAAGACCCAGTGAGATAATGAGCACACAATGACTGGTGAAAGACCCAGTGAGATAATGAGCACACAGTGACTGGTGAAAGACCCAGTGAGATAATGAGCACACAATGACTGGTGAAAGACCCCAGTGAGATAATGAGCACACAATGACTGGTGAAAGACCCAGAGAGATAATGAGCACACAGTGACTGCTGAAAGACCCAGTGAGATAATGAGCACTTAATGACTGGTGAAAGACCCAGTGTGATAATGAGCGTACAATGACTGGTGAAAGACCCAGTGAGATAATGAGCACATAATGACTGGTGAAAGACCCAGTGTGATAATGAGCACACAGTGACTGGTGAAAGACCCAGTGAGATAATGAGCGTACAATGACTGGTGAAAGACCCAGTGAGATAATCAACATACAGGACTCCAGGGAAAGTGTCATTTTGTGCCAAGAACCAATGGGCCTTTGAGCAAACGCTGCCACCCCAGTACTCAGCTCACCGTTGTCAGTGTTCATGGAAATAGTTGATTACAGCGTGTGTTTTTTTGAGAAAACTAAAGACACTGTCGTCCTACAGACAAACCATACCTTGGTACACTATCACTGCAAGGGTAATTTCCACTTCATCGCTTCCTGCTTACCTTCGCCAAAATAAAACTTGGGAGTTTGTGGGCTCTCTCTCTGTGCGTGTGTGTGTGTGTGTGTGTGCGCGCGCGCGCGTGTATGTGTGTGTGTGTGTGTGTGTGTGTGTGTGTGTGTGTGTGTGTGTGTGTGTGTGAAGGATTCTTTATCGTAAACTCTGTGTGTGTGTGTGTGTGTGTGTGTGTGTGTGTGTGTGTGTGTGTGTGTGTGTGTGTGTGTGTGTGTGTGTGTGCGCGTGTGTGTGAAGGATTCTTAATGGTAAACTCTGTGTGTGTGTGTGTGTGTGTGTGTGTGTGTGTGTGTGTGTGTGTGTGTGTGTGTGTGTGTGTGTGTGTTCAGGGACTGTTAATGGTAGTGTATGTGTGTGTGTGCGTGTGCGTGTGTGCTTCGTGTGTGTGTGTGTGTGTGTGTGTGTGTGTGTGTGTGTGTATTCTGCCCTGCCCCCATTTGACATAACTTCGGTCAGCAATCTAAGGGTAGGTCACATACATGCGCATGCAAACCTATGATGCACACCTGGCATTATGTTTGTTCTAATATCGCCACTGTCCTATATGCCAACAATTCACCAATGGTGAACCTCTTCAGTTGCTGGTAAGGAAGACATCAGAAGATGCTGACATACGTGAGATGTCACAGTGATCGTGGAAAGAAAGGTTATTAAATCATAAATCCTTTAGGAAACAGTCTTTGTTGCATACAAAATAATCATCTCCTTATTTTTGTGTATCATATGTGTAATCATATGTGTGTTTTGTGTGTGTGTGCGCGCATATGCATTGTGTGTGTGCGCACATGCATTGTGTGTGTGTGTGTGTGTGTGTGTGTGTGTGTGTGTGTGTGTGTGTGTGTGTGTGTGTGTGTGTGTGTGTGTGTGTGTGCATGTGTGTGTGCGAGTGTGTTTGTGTGCGTGCGTGCCAAGCTCTCTCTGCCAGATGCTCGTGTTGATGTGGCTGTTTAATACTGTAGAAATTACATTCATAAGCATGTGTAAAAGCAATGTGACAGTGCTGGGAGCGTCTCTCTGTGCTTCACTCTGTTCAGTTCATTCTCCTGGCCACATGCCATGTACAGTCTAGCCTGTCACAAGGTTGTGACTTTACAAAGTACTGTACTGAATAATGTCTTACTTTTTGAACAGCACTCCTTTCCTTGTTGCTTTAACTTGGACTCTTGTCTTTTTGCACGAACAGATTCCTTTCCCTCCTCCTTTGTCAACCAAGAATCTACGTAAATTTATCAAACCAAATTTCTTTCCGTGCTCGTTTGTTAACCAAGATTCTTTGTCATTTTGTTATACAAAATTCTTTCTTTGCTTCTCGGTAAACAAGAATTTTAAACCATTTTGTAAATCCACATTCATTTCCCTACGGCATTGTTAACCAGGATTGCTTCGCTTTTCAGTTTTTTAACCCTTTCACCGCCAGACATTCTATTTTGCATAAATCCCCATCGCCAGCCATTTTTTCACAAAAAATCTCTTATTTCATACCAGCGAGTGTGAAAAGCAGATGTCTCTGGAACTACGCAACCAATTCTCATGCTGTTTTTTTGGGAAATGGAGGAAATAAACTATACTTTTGTTAAATTATAGAATGTTAGTAATGGTTAGACAACAACAATTTCAAATTTTTGGTAACTTCAAGTGCCAAAAAAAAAAAAAAAAAAAGCAAAATTAAAAAAAAAAAAAATGAATGCTATCTTTAGTGTCAACATAAAAAAGAAGAAAGCATGCAATCAAACTGAACAAAGAAGGAAAAAAAACTCCACTCACAAAATAAAGACTAGAAAAGTATGTAATATCCAACGGAAAAAAAAAAAAAAAAAAAAGAAAAAAAAAACAGCAATAAATGAACATACCCCTACAGCACAAAAAGAGCTGGAAGAAGTCCACAGGTTGAAAATCATCCTTGTTCACCAGCACTTCTGAAACAACAATCAGAGGAATAATTAGTGATATGACTAATGAGGCTATGTAGAAAAAGAAACCACACACACACACACACACACACACACACACACACCAAACTGCTTACACCCCCCTGGCACACACATGAAAGAAAGAAAAAGAGAAGGGAACACACACACACACACACACACACACTTTCTTATGCCCCACTTACACACATGAAAGAAAGAAAAAGGGAACACACACACACACACATCTCTTTCACCTCACTGTTCAAAGCAATATTTTCTATGAGAACTGTCAATCACTTGCCTGTGGGTCTCTATAACCTGAAGAGGAATTTTGATAGGTCTATGAGTGGAGCTCACCATTCCAAACCGTCTCTGCAACAGACCTCTGACACGCGTCAGTCAGTCTGCCCCCTTCGACCTCGATTCATGGCGAGCCAGCTGGGCTTGCAAGTTCATTTATTATCTCGTGGCTGCTACTCACCCCCTTTAAGGCCTCTCTCACTGAGTGATTGGCACACAAAGTTGGCCCAGAGCCAGCAACACTAAGCTTGCTCAAGGGCTCTTGTGTATGTGTGTGCGTGATGCACTGAGCACTGCTTAGCCAGTTGGCACGCCTCCAAGAGTCAGCCACTGTGATAATTCGGTCACCTCCCCCCCCCCCCCCCCCTTCAAGTGGCCAGACGTTTTCTTCAGAATGACCAGGGAGAGACTGACAACTGAACTCTTCAGAATGACCATGGAGAGACTGACAGACTGATCTCTTCAGAATGAACATGGAGAGACGGACCGACTGAACTCTTCAGAATGACCGTGGAGAGACTGACAGACTGAAATCTTCAGAATGAACATGGAGAGACTGACAGACTGTTATGGATGGAATGAGTGGTGTCTGCGGGTATCTGACTGTCTGACTCACACACAGAAATTATGGATGCATGCACGACTTTTCCGAATCATATACACACACACCACTCACCCGAACATTGACAGCCAGGCAACTTAACAACACTTTTCTGTTTTATGCTGCCTGAGCCATCAGACAAACATATAATAAGCGCAAGGACATTGAAAGTCGGTACGCCAACCACAAGGCGTACACACAAACTATATGTATATATTAATATTTCAAATACGCCAAAGAGGGCGCACAACACAAAATATATATATAAATAATTCGCTATTATCGCTGCTGGTTCCAACGCCGATGAAGGCGGCGACGACGACGACGGAACGATGAAGATGATGAGACGACGAAGATGAAGAAGACGACAACGTCTACAGCGTCAAGTCTGACACGGAACTTGCAGAACGTGAGAGCTGTGGCTCAAAGAAAAAAAACACTAGCACTCACGGCGTCTCTGCCGGCGACAGGGTGACAGTGTCACACAGGAGCTGTGGCTCACACACACACAGAAGCACAGAACGCAGCGACGGCCTCGCCAACAGGTCGCTGGTTCAAAACTTGGGAGCGGCGCTCTGGCTTGGCAGCAGCGGCGTCTCCAGCCCAACTGGCTCAGCAGGTAGTCGGTCCCGGGCGCGCAGTGGCAGGTAGAGTAGATTGTCGGCACTCAGGCCGACCTCTCCACACCGTCACACAGTGGAGAAGGGGGTAGACACAACTACGAACCCCTGACCCTCACACACAGAAGCAGCCAGTCCCCCTCAGTCAGGGAACACATCTACCTGGGGGAAACTGATTATGTACCTTGATTATCATGGCTACTACTCCTTGTAGTCACAACTACATTCATATTCATAGCCACATCATATTCCACTAGAGCTTGAGACAAACATCAAATACTGCAATATTCCTTTTTCGACACAACATTCCCTTTTTTCTGGAATAATACTACACAGGAAAGGATTTCAATATAAACCTTTCAGAGTCTAGTTCTCCAAATTGGGGAAAGATTCCCACTTAGACCCTCTTCAATAAACCATGAATACAATTCATTACACACACTTAATGATTACTTTTCATCAAACTATAAATGTCTTTCGTCATGCCAAGAATGTTCATTTCTTTTCTTGTATAATAACATACCTGGACATTGTCGCTGATTACGATCTGGAGCAGATGGTGGATTTTCCCACTAGAAAAGACAAGACCACACTAGACATTATACTGACCTCCCACCCCTCCTTCAAAGTCCGATGCAAACCCTTACCCTCCATTGGCAACAGTGACCACGACATCGTCCTCTACGACACGACCCTTGCCCCACATCGACCCAGACCACCTCGACGGAAGATCTTCCTGTGGAAGAAAGCCGACGTTGAAGGGATGCGTCAGGATGTGCAGGAGTTTGCCAATACCTACCAGTACCCTGATCCCTCAGCACCAAACATGTTCGAGCAAATGTGGGTGGACATCAAGGAGATGCTTTTCAGGACAGTGGAGAAACGTGTTCCAACCAAGACCTCTGCTGCAAGGCACACCAACCCCTGGATTAACACCTCAATCCGTCAAGCCATTCGACACAAGCAGCGAGCCCATAAAAAGGCACGCAGGACTGGGAAGAAGAGGGACATGGATAGGTACAGGCGACTCCAGCCCCAGACCCGTTATGAGATCAGACAGGCAAGCCGCAAGTATTTGGAAGATGTGATAAGCGAAGACTTCCGTACCAACTCCAAACGTTTCTGGTCCTACGTGAAGAGCAAGAAACAAGAAGCCGAGGGAGTGGGCATCTCTAAAGGACAAGCAGGGCTTTCTGAAGAGCAATAGTCAGAATAAGGCAGAGATCCTGGGCAATCAGTTCCAGTCTGTTTTCACACAAGAAAATACTACCAGTATCCCAGACAAAGGACCAAGTCCTTATCCTGATATGCCCCCAATACAAGTCAGCGAAGCCGGCGTTAAGAAACTCCTTCTAAATCTCCAGGCTGGCAAAGCCACGGGACCAGACAACATTCCAGCTTTCGTTCTAAAAACCACAGCTTCAGACTGTCTCCTCTCCTCACTAAACTCTTCCAACTCTCTCTCTCGACACTGAACAAGTTCCGTCCGATTGGAAACAGGCCAACATTGTCCCGATATTCAAAAAGGGTGATCGAAGCCTGCCAGCTAACTACAGACCAGTGTCTCTGACTTCTATCATGTGTAAAGTGCTAGAACACATTGTACACAGCAACATAATGGATTTTTTCGACCTCCACCAAGTTCTCACTGACTGTCAACATGGCTTCCGCCAACGACGCTCCTGCGAGACACAGTTGATTGTCACCAAATTGACATTGCTAAGAGACTCTCCCAGGGTGCGCAAGTAGATGTAGTGCTCCTAGACTTCTCCAAGGCCTTCGACAAGGTCCCCCACCAACGCTTGCTGCGGAAACTGCACTACTATGGAGTTCGAAACAACACACCCTTGGCTGGATCCAGTCGTTCCTCTTCGGCAGAACGCAGCAAGTGGTACTCGAAGGCGTACATTCATCTCCTGCCCCCGTCCTCTCCGGTGTCCCCCAAGGCACTGTCTTGGGTCCACTTCTTTTCCTAGCATACATAAATGACCTTCCTGATGTAGCCAAGGACTCCAACACCCGGCTGTTCGCAGATGACGCTCTCCTCTATAGGAATGTTTGCAGTGCCAAGGATCAGTCCTTGCTGCAAGCTGATCTTGATCGCCTGGCAGATTGGGAAGACACTTGGCAGATGAAATTCAATGCAGGAAAGTGTAACTCACTCCACATCTCGCCAGGCAGACACCTTTCCTTCCACTCTGCATATACACTTCATGAACAAACCCTGGAAGCAGTATCCTCAGCCAGATACTTAGGAGTAACCATGACAAAGGACTATCCTGGACCAAGCACGTGGAAACGGTGGCAGCCAAAGGGAACAGGGCAGTGGGTTTTCTCCGCAGAAACTTAAGAGACTGCACCGCTGAGGGTTCGCAAAGCCACCTACATGACCATGGTTCGTCCTACATTAGAATACGCTTCCACTGTCTGGGACCCTCACAAAAGACAAGACATTGACCTCCTGGAAAAGGTCCAGAGAAGAGCAGCTCGCTATGCCTGCAACTGCTATTTTGAGCGCACACCAGGCACTGTCACTGATCTTCTCCGGAAACTCCAATGGGACAGCCTTGAAAACCAGAAGGCACCATAACAGACTGGGAATGCTGTACCGCATCGAGAATGGGCTGGTAGATATTCCCCCCTCATGCTCTACCGTCCTCATTCCAGGGCCCTGCGGAAGGAATAGTGCTCGCATCTTCCAGGAGCACTCAAAACACCCAGCTCTGCACAACTCCTTTCGTCCCCCGAACAGTGAGGGAGTGGAATAAACTTCCTAGTGAGACCACTACAGCCCCAACAGTAGTGGCATTCTTCAGCCGCCTGCGCTGCAGCTCCAGTGACCTGCAGCCCCCCAAGGCTGGCCACTAGTGGAAATCCACAATAGATTTGAACATGTATATGGTTTTAAATCCTGTTTTACTCAAAAAGCCATCACTCTGGGCGCTTTTTTATTCATAGCATCAAAACTCTCCCTCTTCTTGCAAACCGCATCACACTTTTTTCATCATGAAGTTCATAGCTAAGTCACAGAATAACGAAACCTTTCTTTTTTTCTGAAGACCACTTCCTTTAACACTCACTTCATCTATTCATGTTTTCTGAGAGCATTTTGTTTTGTTAACCTATCAAGTCATAGGGCAGCAGAACACAGCAAATATTTTTGTTTTCTAAACCAAACCTTCACAAGTGCGCTGAGGAAGTTTCAGTCGCTCTAAAACGGGAATACGGTTTCGGTTTGCTAACAAAGAAATATTGAATGATAAATACCTGACTGCCACAAAAAAAAAAAGCTGGGTCCCCTCTTCGGCTTCTGGAATGCTGCGGAGCCGGAATCACTGCAGAGACTGCCTAACCAGTTCAGCTCACCCGGCTTTAACGATGCGCAGGTGACTAGCAGTCAGATAAACTTTTCAACCGGTTTCGAAGGACTACCTTCCGGTTAGCACGGTTGCATGAAAATTTGTGACCGGATGGGAAACGGTCCATCACACAGACTGATCTCTTCAGACTGACCGTGGAGAGACTGACAGACTGATCTCTTCAGAAATGACCGTGGAGAGACTGACAGACTGAACTCTTCAGAATGAACATGGAGAGACTGACAGACTGATCTCTTCAGAATGACCTTGGAGAGACTGACAGACTGAACTCTTTAGAATGAACATGGAGAGAAGAACAGACTGAACTCTTCAGAAAGAACATGGAGAGACGGACAGACCGAACTCTTCAGAATGACCATGGAGAGACTGACAGACTGAACTCTTCAGAATGACCAGGGAGAGACTGACATACTGAACTCTTAAGAATGACTGTGGAGAGACGGACAGACTAATCTCTTCAGAATGAACATGGAGAGACTTGACAGACTGAACTCTTCAGAATGAACATGGAGAGATGGACAGACTGAACTCATCAGAATGAACATGGAGAGACTGACAGACTGAACTCTTCAGAATGACCGTGGAGAGACTGACAGACTGAACTCTTCAGAATGAACATGGAGAGAGAGATGGACAGACTGAACTCATCAGAATGAACAGGGAGAGACTGACAGACTGAACTCTTCAGAATGACCGTGGAGAGACTGACAGACTGAACTCTTCAAAATAACCGTGGACAGACTGGTCTCTTCAGAATGAATGTGGGGAGACTGACAGACTGACTGGTTGGCATGCCACAGCTTGCATGCCTCACTTCAGCTTCTGTATCATCTTCAGCTGGAGTGTTTGTGGGAGTATTGGCACCATAAGACAGAATCACACTGCACCTCCAAAACTGTGCCAAAGGGGAATGCAGCTACGTTTTGATGGACAAGATTACTCTTTGTTATCATCAGGTACGGAATAAGAGAGAGAGACACAGAGAGAGAGCTGGAGAGAGAGAGTGAGTGAGGGGGAGAGAGAGAGGGAGGAGAAAGAGAGAGTGATAGAGGAGAGAGGAAAGAAGAGAGGGCAGGAGAGGGAAAGAGTGATAGAGAGGAGAGAGAGAGAGGGAAGGAGAGAAAGAGAGAGAGAGAGAGAGAGGGAGAGGAGAGAGAGAGAGAGAGAAAGAGAAGACAGACAGAGAGAGGAAAGAGACAGAGAGAGAGAGGGGGGGAGGGGAAGGGGAACAGAGGGAGACAAAGGCAGACAGCCAGCCATGCAGACAGAGACAGAGCCAGAGCATGAGAGAGACAGAAACAGAAAGAGAGAGAGAGAGAGAGAGAGAGAGAGAGAGAGAGAGAGAGAGAGAGAGAGAGAGAGAGAGAGAGAGAGAGAGACAGACAGACAGACAGACACAGAGAGGGAGACAAAGCGACAGGCCTGTTTTCATCCTCTCTTCAATGAACACAGCTATGAGACGCACAGAGAGTAGCAGACAGACAGACAGTAAGACAGGCTGGGAAAAAGGAAAACACAATGCACTGTGACAACGTTGACATGCGGTTTTGCTTCATGACCATAGTCAACAGTCTGTGCAGTAGTTTGTCCCTTTCTGTCCTCAATCACAGTCTGGGCTGACCACCCCACGTGCATGCAGCCCCAAACATGGTGCATCCGCACAAGCCACTGGGCTCACGCACATACATGCACACGCACAAACTGATTTTTTACTTCCAATCACATGCACCATGTACATACATCATTTGCACACTCATGACCTCAAAAATCTTTTCTACAGATTGTATGTTGTCCATGAACAAAGCACACATGCATCATTAATCATTGAGTCATGCACACTCATATAATTCACTGCTACACACACACACACACACAACATACACACTTGGACAGAGTCTGATCCATACAACACACACACCACACACACACCTGTAACACACACATTGTCAATCCTCTGTTCTGCCCCAGCAGTCAGTTCAAGGCTGCTCCAGATGTTCACAGCAGTTTTAGGTGCCCTAAGCTCTGTCTTCAGCCTGAAGTGGGCCCACTGCTCCAGATGTTCACAGCAGTTTAAGTTGCCCTGAGCTGTCTTCAGCCTGAAGTGGGCCCACTGCTCCAGATGTTCACAGCAGTTTAAGTTGCCCTGAGCTGTCTTCAGCCTGAAGTGGGCCCACTGCTCCAGATGTTCACAGCAGTTTCAGGTGCCCTGAGCTGTCTTCAGCCTGAAGTGGGCCCACTGCTCCAGATGTTCACAGCAGTTTCAGGTGCCCTGAGCTCTGGTAGTAGCCGTCAGCCCCAGTGGAGTAACGCTGAGACAGCTCCACCCGGTCTACTTGGAACGTACCAAACTCAAACCCTTCATATTTCTGAAAGCAGAACACCAAGTCCTCATCTGAAATCCCACTGTTTTCTGAGATCACATCATCGCACTTGATCATGCAATGAGAATGGTGCATCCAAACATGCTAGAAATGTACAGGTGTGCAGGTGCAGCCCACCTCAAACCCCACCGTTCCCCTTCATCATCATCATCATCATCATCATGTGCATTTCTTTGCACTTAATCTAAACAAAACCCAAGGCACTAACAACCGCATACAAAAGAGAGAAAAATGGAGGAGATAATATGATGAAGTTCCATATCTAAGAAAAACTATAAGGGAAAAATCATGAAACACACACAAATAAGAAGAGAGAGAGAGAGAGAGAGAGAGAGAGAGAGAGAGAGAGAGAGAGAGAGAGAGAGAAGACTGACAAAGAGAGAGAGACAAGACAAGACAAGACAAGACAAGACATGACAAAGATCTTATTCATAAAGGCCGTAGCCCCTTAGAAGGGGGATATACACAGAATAACGTTACACAATACGTTTCCCACAGATGGTGAACGACTTACGCTAACACAGGTATTTCTTCGTTTAAAGCCTCTGTACAAATACACAGCAAGCTGTTTCACCAACTACTTTAGAGAGAGAGAGAGATAGAGAGAGAGACAGGGTGAGAGAGAAACAGACAGAGACAGAAGTAAACCAAACCAAAACAAAATGAAAGCCAAAACACATGGAAGACAACCTGCAGTATGGAGGTGGCACTGAAGGCCTCCCTATCCCTGACGGAGCCTCGCATGTTCTGCAGCCTGGGAGCAGAGGCCCCGCTGGGGTCTTTACGGAACAGGGTGTTCATGACTGTGATGTGCAGCTTGACCCGCTCGTACTGCCGCTGCATCAGGTTGAGCGACACGAACCGGTCAACCAGTCTGTCTGCCAGCGTCTGCAATCTGCGGAAGACAGAGAAAATAATGATACCTCTCTGTGTGGTACAGTGGTCAGTAACAGCTGTGGGCGGAAGACACAGAAAATAATGACACCACTCTGTGTGGTGCCATGAATAGCAACACATGTTGTAGTGGGAGGAGGACAAGGTAAATAATGACACAACGATGTGTGGTGCAGTGGTTATTGACACAGGTTGCAGTGGGTGGAGGACACAGAAAATGATGATACCATTTTAAGTTGTTAGCAACCCATGTTGCAGTGGGACAAGAACAAGAAAAAAATGATACCACTCTGTGTGGTACAATGGTTAGCAATGCATGTTGCAGAGGATGAAGGACAAAGAAAACAATGGCACCAGTCTTTGTGGCAGAGTGGTTAGCAAAATGTTGGAGTGGGAGGAGGACAAAGAAAAAAAATGACACCACTCCATGTGGAGCAGTGGTCAGCAACACATGTTGCAGTGAGCAGAGGAGAGAAGAAAACCTGCTTTGCCCGCAACAGCTCCATCCAATTCAAATGTTTTCTATTTCAATTTTTGGGCAGCAGCTCTGTTCTGTACATTCCCAGTTTCCTCACCCCTCCTTGGGTGGAAGGGTCAGTGTGGGGAGTGCTGTCCATGCAGCAGCAATGCAGTTCCTGCAGCACCTGCTTGACAGCCAGCTGTCTGCTCAGCACGGCATCCTCCATGTAGGTCTGGACCCAACATCACGCCACCACCTCTTCTTCTTTCCAGTTCATTGGCTGGGATGTTCGTCTTCCCTAACTTCCCCTTCAGATGAATTCGTCAGCCAGGCCAGGACAGTACATTTGACGGGGAGGTGGGTGGGTGGGTGGGTGGGGGGCGGGGGAGTAGGTGTGGGATGTTCTGTCTTCCCTAACTTCCCCTTCAGATGAATTTGTCAGCCAGGCCAGGGCAGTACATTTGACGGGGAGGGTGGTGGTGGGTGGGTGGGTTGGGGGGAGGGGGGGGGGGGGGGGAGTAGGTGTGGGATGTTCTGTCTTCCCTAACTTCCCCTTCAGATGAATTCATCAGCCAGGCCAGGACAGTCCATTTGATGGGGGAGGGGGGAGAGTAGGTGTGGGATGTTCTGTTTTCCCTAACTCCCCTTCAGATGAACTCGTCAGCCAGGCCAGGACAGTCCATTTGACAGGGGGAGGGGGGGGGGGGGGGGGTAGGTATGGGATGTTCTGTCTTCCCTAACTTCCCCTTCAGATGAACTCCTCAACCAGACCAGGACAGTCCATTTGACGGGGGAGGGAGGAGGGTTGGTGTGGGGGAAACATAACGTAGTAAAGAGTATCAGGTGGTGTGGTGAACTGAGAGAACAAAGCAAGTCTGGAGAGGTCAGCCATCCAAAGTCCTACCCCGCACACACTGTGACTGCAGAGTGTTACTGGAGAATGCATAATTGCTTGTAGTTTGAAACCAGTCTCCCATGTATGCACCTTCCTAGATCTACCACTTCAAGTCTCAGAGGCAACGAGAGAAAAGAGAGAGAGAGAGAGAGAGAGAGAGAGAGAGAGAGCGTTAGGCACACAGACGGACCAGCAGACAGATGGACAGAGACGGCATCTTTTAAATGGGCGGGTGGATGTGGGGGTGGGGGGTGGGGGATGGATGGGTGTTGGGGTGGGTGGGTGATGGTGGTGGTGGTGGTGTGAAGTGAAGAGCGCTCAAAGCGCTTGGGTAGGGGGAAGGAGAGGGAGACGAGCATTATCCGAGTGAGTGTGCCAGTACACCACACATTAGAACAGTAACAAAAAACTTTGTATCAATTGCCAAAACACTAAAATCAGCAAAAGTATGTCCACTGGTAAGATAACACACAGACTATGCATGTTGTGTAAGACACTGGTTGGGAAAGAAAAGAAGAAGAAAAAAAAAAAGAGAAAAAAAAACCTAGTAGTGTGGAATTTTTTTTTTTTCTTTTGGGGTTTTTTGGCAGATGAAGAGGACAGTGTGAAGCACCAAAAAAAATGAAGAGGTGGATTTTGGCCTTGGGGGGAAAAAAAAAGAAAAAAAAAATTAACAAAAAAAAAAAGTAAAAAATAAAACCCCACCAGCACCTTAGGTGCTCTATTGATCCGAGAACTGATGCAGAAAAAAAAAAAAGTCTCAGAGGCATCAAGAAAAGTTGTTATAAACCATTTCCCTCTCAATGTCTTTGGTTTCTCCCGTCTCTCATGCTCACCTTCCAGAGGCCATACTGACCATGGTACAGAAACACAACCTTCTCTGCACCTGCCTCACAGATCAACTGATCACTTTCAAAGTTTGTTGATTGCTGCAATGTGCGTCTGTCCCTTGGAAAATTTGGAAATATTATCAAAAAATATTACTGGATTCCCTGACAATGTGTAACTGACCTCCTCCTTCTTGTTCTTCTTAAAAGAAAGACTGGTTCACTCAAAAATGAGTAGGTCACCAGCATGCATGTTAAAAGTAGTAAACAAAATGAAATAAAATAAAATAAAGTGCAACTCAGCCTTTTGGCCCCTGGAGCAAAATTTGGCAACAAGGGGTCACACATGATATTCAAAAGGTAAAAACAATGGCCAGATTCAGGTAACCATAAAAATATCTGGACAGGTTAAAATAGAAAAATCAGTCAATATGCAGATCTCAAGACTCTCAATTTGATTTTTAAATGAGACTGCATTTGTGGCAATCTTGATGGCATCCGGCAGTGAGTTCCACAGCCGTACAGAACTAGGATAAAAAGAATGTAGGTGGCTATCAATATTTGATGCAGATATGGCATAAGATTGACCCGCTACTCCTGGTGCTACTTTTATTCAATACTAGTTGTTTCATTGGTATATCAACTAGTTTAGCTCTGCCTTTGAAGAAGATATTAAGTTTGATAAAAGCTCTTCTCTCTTCTAAAGGTTTCCATTCTAATTCCCTCAAGTTCTTCCTTGTATTCCGCTTTTCTCTAATATGGTTCCCTGTTACAAACCGTGCTGCTCTCTTCTGAATCTTTTGAGGTTATCAATGTCCTTTCGATGGCAAGGATCCCAGACTGAGCAACCATATTCCAGTACTGGTCTAACCAGTGTTTCGTAGCAGTCGTCTAACCAGTGTTTCGTAGCAGTCGTCTTTAACCTTTTTTGGGCAGTCGTTGATATACTTGGGGATCATCATGAAATGTTTGGGGGAGTAGGCAGCTCTGGCAGACATGTGATTACACATAGCTGGAGGACATAGTCCATGTATGTCAATGACTGAAGCCAATATAGACTCAAATAAATCTTACATTATGGGTGCACATACACATACTCTCATCCTACTGAAATGTTAATAAAAAAAATTCTTACATTCATGCCAGTATGGAAGAGGAATACCTCCCCCCCCCCCCACACCCATGCCATGAACTACAGGACAGTTGCGAAGCGCCCCCTGGTAGAGTCTCCCATGGAAGGAGTGTGACAGAACATCACCTACTTGTCAGCCTCTGGGCCTGGCGCCACTTTGGCATACAGAACGTCCACAGCACCTGGGTCATCGTTCATGTACTCCAGACCCTTCAGGTCAATGAACAACGGGTCCCCTCTCAGGACTGGCCTGCATCATCATCATCATCATCATCATCATCATCACTGTCATTGTCATCAGCTTCATTGCCTTTCACCATCATCATCATCATCACCGTCGGCAGCTTTCGCTGTCACTTCATCATCATCATCATCATCATCATCATCACTGTCATTGTCATCTGCTTTCATTGCCTTTCACCATCATCATCTTCATCAAACTCACTGTAATCACTGTTATCATTATCAACTTTTGCTGCCATTTTACCACCACCACCATAACCATCATCGTCATCATCATCATCATCATGACTGTCATAGTTATTAGCTTTCAATGGCATTTCATCATCATTATCATCAGCAGCATCACCGTCATTGTTATCAGCTTTAGCTGCCATTTCACTGTAATCATCATCATCTTTTTCATCATCCCTGTCAATGTTGTCACAAGAAACCACTGCCCTGATCTGTCTACACTGGGCTCTAAACAATGCTGATGCAACATGGAAGAGGGCGATAGAAATTAAAAAACAACACACCACCACAATAACAACTGTAAAATAGTACAAAATCAATGTCATATACAGACAGAGTGCAAAGCCATACATGCAATACACAACACAAACAGAAACACAGACGTGAATTTTGTTCCAAGTATGTCTGTTGTGTAATGTGTATGAAGTAAACATTGTGTGATGTGTATGAATTAAAAATTGTGTGATGTGTATGGATTAAACATCACTGTGTTATGGGGTGTTTATCTGCACTGTGGTCTTTTTTTCCAGCAGCTCTGCACTATCTTTGGGCTGTCTACAATCAGTACTTTTTTTTTTTGAAGGGGTGGAGGAGCATGGGGGGGGGGGGGGGGGGTGTCCTCCAACCTCCAATTTTGTCCCACTTTTTTTTTTTTTCCTTTTTCCCTTAAACAGCCAGTGGTTATCCAGCAGTGACGTGATGCAGAAAGGCTTCACTCTAGCAGGTCTTCCTTTGCACTACAAGTGACATGATGGGGACAGGCCTCACTGTCAGGTCCTTGCACTACAAGTGGCATGATGCAAACAGACCTGTCAGGTCTTTGCACTACAAGTGGCATGATGCAGGCAGACCTCACTGTCAGGTCCTTGCACTACAAGTGGCATGATGCAGGCAGACCTCACTGTCAGGCCCTGACACTACAAGTGACATGATGCAGGCAGACCTCACTGTCAGGCTCTTGCACTACATGTGACATGATGCAGGCAGACCTCACTGTCAGGCTCTTGCACTACATGTGACATGATGCAGACAGACCTCACTGTCAGGTCCTTGCACTACAAGTGACATGATGCAGACAGACCTCACTGTCAGGTCCTTGCACTACAAGTGACATGATGCAGGCAGACCTCACTGTCAGGCCCTTGCACTACAAGTGACGTGAAGCATGAAGGCCTCAGTCTGTCAGGTCCTTGCACTACAAGTGACATGATGCAGGGAGGCCTCACTCTGTCAGGTCCTCCTTGCACTGAAGCAGGGTCTCCTTGGCTCGCTGGATCTCAGCATCACTCAGCAGCACCATAGTGCCCACAGTCAGGTGCAGCTTCTGGGGTTCTGGAAGATGCTGGCGTCCACACCTCCATCCTGCCCAGCAAAAAAAAAAAGACATGAAATCTGAAGCGGTGCTTTTCTTGAGTTTTCTCATCTCAATTTGTTACAGCATGGTGATAAATGAGAGTCAATCCACAGCTTTGGAAATCACATCTTTCTGAGGGACAGCAATCAGTATTATCCCACTGAATGTGGAAGAGAAAGGGACTCCATGAAAGTGACTCACCTGAGATCCCTTCTGTTTCACACACACACACACACACACACAATCTGTTTATAAAATCCTATCCCAAACCCCTGATGTTCAAATTCTATGCTTGGCTTGTGACCCGAGAAAATGGTGTACGACTTTCTCAAACAAAAAACAGCAGAAGTAGCCACAAAACCAGAAAAAAAAAAAACAAATGGCACAAAAAAAATG
>JADBJO010005292.1:161150-166809 GCA_016801955.1 Conus betulinus | reverse complement strand
GAGGGAGGAGAAAATAGACAGGGATAGAGAGGAAGGAGACAGAGTGGTGGACACAATAGGAAGACAGAGTGCTCAAGATTCAAGATGGTGTATTGTGTTTCAGTGTTAGGAATTATCCTGAACAGGGCCTACGAAACATCTTACTGGATGAGGGAAACAGAACACACATGAAATAAATACAAAGGCACTGGTCAGTGTGAGAAATACGGATCGAAATAGAAGATGTATGCTTCTACACATCACAAACTCAAAGCTTCTCTCACTGAAAATCTTTGTAAGGAATTAGACATCTTAAAAAAATCTTTGTAAAAAATGAACCCATCTTAAAGTCTTTGTAAGAAATGAGCACGTCTTAAAATCTTTGTAAGGAATTTAAACAGATGTGTGCATGTTCAAGTACGGTAGATGATCTTTTACAAATTCAGTCTGCGCATCAAAAGAGGTATAATTCATTTATACTTCGTATACACTTTCATTTTTTTTTCAGTACTGTATAACAGATGCACTGTCCCACGTTTCCACACAGTCGCTTTCTAAGTGAGGTGACTGCAGCCGAAACAAACTTCAAAGAAGATTTACTGTTCTGCCCAATGAAAGAGATAAACAAAACTACAAGACAAAACACGACGCGTTTCGACCTCTTTGGTCTTCTTCAGGCAAGATAAACAACATTCAAGACAATGAAAACGAGAACGGACAATCACTTCTCTCCTCAAATTGGGTGCAAAATGGGGATGTGGGACAGTACATCTTCTTTTAATTAGTTTCCATTTCTGCCACATCCATTTTGGCCCAATGTGAGAAGAAAATTGAGTGTTCGTTCTTCGTTTTCATTGTCTTGAATGTTGTTTGTCTTGCGTGAAGAAGATCAAAGAGGTCGAAGCGCGTCGTGTTTTGTCATGTAATTTGTTTGTCGCTTTCATTCGGCAGAACGGTAAATCTTCTTTTAAGTTTGTTTCTACACAATCGACGAATCATACTGTCAACTTGTATCTCCGATCGTCTCTGGTCAGGTCTGAGATCTATGCTCTAGTGGGCTATTTGTTTCAGATGCTTATCTTTGATCTGACTGAGACGTGTAAGAAATTAAGGCTGAAGCCTATGTTTGGGAACACGCAGAAAGTTCTCTGTATCCTGAAGTTTTCACTAGCTGGCATGTGGCTGGGTTGATCTGTTACCAGCAGTCAGTCTTCGCTGGGAAACAAGTACAAAATCAGTAACACTTCCAAGACGTTGCATGACCCGAACGACACCACCAAATCCATACTTGAACAAACGAAGATGAATATTCATCACCGAGTTTGTTTATTGTTGGGTAGTGGTTTTGGTAGATTGGTTGTTTGATTGCTTGGTTGGTTGGTTGGTCGGTTGGTTGTTGTTGCTGTTCGTGTTGTTGTTTGCTTGTTCGTTTTACCTTCTGCAACAAAATCGTATATAACAAAAAACAAAAACAAAACAAACAAACAAAAAAATCATGTGGATTCCTGTACTCCTTCTTCTGCAACAACAATCTCTGCTAATACCGGTCAAATGCATTTGACCTTTGAGTTCTGCCGTAAACACGGACGGCTGCCAATACACCTACGCATCCTCCAGAGCGTTTCTTTTTTTTTAAATGAGGTAATGACCTGATTCGCAAAGGATCACAGCATTATCCAATTCCCTGTAATAAAAGCTAAATTACAATACTGACTGTGTCTGAAATCCTTTAGGTTCTTGAATCTAACAAATAATTTGTTATCTAACGGACAAAACCTTTCAATTTTTTTTAAAATGCCAGGTTCCAATCAAGACTGCAGCCTACAAAAAAGAGTATTCCGAGCTACTCCTATGATGTCAACTCGGGGCATAGTAACAATATTTTGTAATGACATTCCTCTTGCAGCCAGCCACTTCTCCAAAAACAGATTGCTTTCACACACATTAACTTTCAACGGAATAAATGTAACTGCAAGTACATAGTTGTGCAACAGCTTTATTTCGTATCATCCCCAAAGGGTCGAAAATTGAAACAGCGACGAGCAATGGAAATACCTATCGGTTATGAGTTTTCCCCTCCCATTTGACAGCAGACAGAACAAGAACATAGGACCAAAGTGTAGTATTGATAGTACTGGCAAAATGGACAATCGCTCTCAGCATCTGACTGACCACTGCTTCTTGCATATAACAATATAACAAGTAGAAATGAATTTCATGCTAGGCTCCAAGTGAAGAAAGAATTATGATGATTGAATTTTCAGTCTGTCACTTTCTTTAATCTGATTTCTCCAGTTTGGAGTCAGTTGTCAAAGGGTTTCTGTTTGAAGCCCTTTGAGAAGTCGTTTCTGGATTCAAATTGGTTTTCCTAAGCCACGCAAAAACGGAAAGTAAATCTGAATAAAGTCGTTCTGGGATTTGATGGTCACTTTCCTGGCTTATCTACGGCACGTCGTTTTATATAGTTTTGTAGAAGTCTGTAGTGATCTAGTTTGAACATATTCAATCAAAAGCGAAGAAGACATCCGATTCCTGAAAAAAAAAAAAAAACTGCTATCCCATCGTCCCATAGGCTATTTGTTCGGCGCTCTTTCCACTCCAAGAAATCGTTTCTCTCTGTCTGTCTGTCTATCTGTCTGTCTGTCTGTCTGTGTCTCTCTCTCTCTCTCTCTCTCTCTGTTTCTCTCTCTCTCTGTCTCTCTCACAGTCTCTCTCTCTCTCTCTCTCTCTCTCTCACACACACACACACACACACACACACACACACACACACACACACACACACACACACACACACACACACACACACACACACACACACACACACAAACACACACACACACACACACACACACACACACACACACACACACACACACACACGCACACACACACACACACACCACACACATACACACACATACATACATGCGCGCGCGCACAGAGAGAGAGAGAGAGAGAGAGAGAGAGAGAATGAACCCCACACAAAACCCCCCAGCGAATCAAACCCAACATATTATCCCTCACAGCGGAGACAACTCTTGACAGAAAGTTCGCCTCGCAAATCCCCGTCACCTCAAAACACAAGCCTATCGGATGGCGCTTCTTTTCCCGGGTTGCCTCCCTTGCTTCTTCCCCCCCCCCCCCCCCCCCCACCCTCCCATCCCCACCCCCCATCCCCCACCTCCCCCCAACCTCCAGCCCGTTTCCAGTCCGTCGTTAGGGCCCACACCACACCCCTCCAGAGCTTTCTCTTTATCTCCAGCCTCCATTTTTTATTTATCGGGTATCGCGTTTCCACCCGTCTCGCCTACCCCACCCTCTGCCGCTTTTGAAGCCTCTATGCCAAGCCATAACTGTCAGTCCTGACTTCGCTTTCGCTCGCTGCCATAACATATAAGGGGATGGGGGGAAGGGGTGGGGAGGAGGAAGTTGGGGGGTTGGGTGGGGCTGGGGGCTGAGGGAAGGGGGGGGGGGGGGGGGGTAGGAGACGGAGGGAGGGAGGAGGGGGAGAAGACATGGGGAAAGGGAGTATGGGGATTAGGAATGAAGGTGTGCTTATGTACTTTTTTTTTTTTTTGTTGTCGTCGGTTCTGCGCCCGGAAAGACCTATCACAGTATGGACAGGGGATGGTGGCGGCAGTTGGAGATCTGTTGACACTGGTCTTCCTGATCATCCTGCGCTGCTCTCAGCTGCAGCAATTCTGTTGCTTTCACAGGTCTCTGCACCTTTGCGGACAACTGATCGCCACCCGTCTCTGTCCTGGGCAGTCTGCTCCCATGTTGTGTGACTGATGTTGAAGGCCTTCAGAGAAGATTTGAGGTTGTCTTTGAAACGTTTCTTCTGGCTTCCATGAGAGCGTTTTCCTTGTTGTAGTTCGCCAAACAATAGTTTCTTTGGCAGCCGATGGTCTGGCATGCGAACTACATGACCTGCCCAGCGAAGGTGACTGCATCAGGATGGTGAAGATGCTAGGCGGGCCAGCACAAGTGAGGACTTCAGTGTCCGAAATCTTGTCTTGCCACTTAATGCCCATGAGTCTTCTGGGGCAGGTGGTGTGGAAGTGGTTCAGTTTCCTGGCGTGACGCTGGTAAACCGTCCATGTTTCTATGGCTGTGAAAACATGGTAGTAGTAGTAGAAGTAGTAGTAGTAGTAGCATCATTATCATAACCATCGCTGTCATCATCATCGTTAGTGTTATTTACAGATAATGATATGGAGATTCTACCAGTCAGATTCAATTTCAATGATTCATTCGCACAAAGGCTCACAGTAGGAACAAATCATACAAACACAAAGCCAAATTACGAAAGTATATCTTCATGATTCGATGATTCGAGTAATAGAGACTATGGGCGTGTCCAGGAGACCGCAGACTTCACCCAAGATCGAAGGGATCGGCCCCGCTATTTGAAAATACATAAAAAAGGTAAGGGGGGAAAAACAGAGAAAAGAAGGGAAAAAAAGAAAAATCAAATGGCGTTTTACTGCAACGGTGGAGAAAAGAAAGTGGTGTCTGTCAGTATGCTTTTATTTCATTTTATTGTTGTTGTGATTGTTTTTAATCTGTGTGAGCGAGTTAATTCACGGGTGAAAAAACACAATTTCCGCCAGGGGATGTAACAGAAGGCCCAAACCGAGAGAGTTACTTTCCATCCTTTTCCTTTTTTTTAAAAAGAGGATCAGGAACATACAAAAAGTAAATACCTCCCCCCACCGTTTTCTTTTTTTTTTTTTTTTTTTATAACAGAATGTGAAAAATGAATAGAAAAACGTTCACATCATTAGAAAGTATTGCTATTCAATATAGTGTATCACTTTATAGCTAATTGTCAGTTCGTAGACAGTACCTTAACAGCGATCCAGTTCAGCCGAACATGTGTCATAAATGTTCATGTGTGTGTGTGTTATATATATATATATATATATATATATATATATATATATATCACACACACACACACACACATATATATAAACAATTAAACAGTGGAAGAAAAACAAGTGCAGCCTAAACAATTCCTCCATCAGTGAATTCATGACCTGAAAAAGATGAGACAGAGGAAAAAACAAAACAAAACACCAAACGAAAAGCAAAAAAACAAAAAGAAGGTGGGGTGGTGGGCGGTGGGGGTGGAGTGTAGAAAATGAGAATGGACACTGAGGGAAATATGTCAAATGTAAACATCCTTCACTGGCAGCCTATGGAGATGATCAGATTTACAGCCAAATTGGCTAGACTCCACCCATTTTCTGGGTTGGGACAAAAAACACTATGCAATGTTAAAGGTAGATTTTTAGACAAAATTTTATCATGAAGACATTGAAAATACGCTTTTGTTATGGAACATTCAAGTAAAAAAATGAGATACATTAAGGTTTTGACCACAGACACACAAAGGAGATGGTTTTAAAAACCTGCCTAACCAACCATCCACCCGTATTCTGTGCAATAAATTTCGATTCGGAATAGAACCTGGCGGACTTATACAATGACTGCTGGGGGCAGTAAGATCCCATCTGTTCTTCTGAATGGCAGCTTCAAGGTACTGTGTTCTTCTCTGGTCCCAGAGTGCTTTGTCAGCATATTGTTTATTTCAAGAAGCGAATAAGGAATATCACATAAAACTGTATTCGATTTGCACATTGAAGCCTCTTTTGCACAGGTATCAGCCAGT
>JADBJO010005292.1:141150-148650 GCA_016801955.1 Conus betulinus | reverse complement strand
CAATTACATAATTTTGTTTGATTTAAATGGAAGAGGGATAGAGGGGACGGGGGGGGGGGGGGGGGGGGGGGGGATGTCATATTCTATCATACACGTATTAATACGCTCAATCACTTACATGCTTCATTCACCCACACATAGAACTGTCTGAATCACTGTGACGACAACACACACACACACACACACACACACACACACACGCGCGCGCGCGCGCGCGCGCGCACACACACACACACACACACACACACACACACACACACACACACACACACATTTACACACGAACACACACACACTCACACGCACGCAAGCACGTACGCGCATACACCCACACACACACTTACAAACACATGCACGCGACGCACACATATCTACAAACATACAAAAAAAAAAACATGCTGGCACGCGCGCATTGATGCACATACACACACACGCGCGCTCACATAGAGAGACAGCTAGATAGAAGAAAGAGGGGCGTGGTGGGTGGTGGTGGGGGGGGGTGGGGGGGGGGGGGGTAGCGGAAGAGTGGACCACAGACAATTCCAAAGCCTTTAAGAGTTGACCAAGAATCGATCTAACCCAACACAAACACCACCAGAACGACGCAAGAACCGTGGTGACGGTTTGGCTAACGCAATCACATAACCGCGTTAACTCCCCTTATGATGATGATTGCAGTGCACAAGAGAATTGCCTGTGTGGAACATATCCAGTCTGGTGGCATTCCACTCAAATGAGCAAAGGAGAGGTACAGGTGCAGGAATTAAAAGAAAGACCCCAGGGTGCCGGGAAACGATAATTCAACCAAAGCTAATCACCACAGCAGGTCTTATTCCTCGGTTCTAAGTCAAGGAATGATGAAGACTAATCAACAAAACCCGCTGCCCACTTCTTTGGATTCTAGCCCCCCTTCAATCTGGGGCACTCGTATTTTACCAACTCATAGTGACAGTTCAAACCAAACTAGTATTGCTGTCACAAATCAGACAAGTATAGGACAGACATCAAACATTTCAAAAACATCTGTGTTAAGTACTCTTAAAGAAAAATCTGACTCTTCAAGTTCTTTCAAAAAGCAATCTGTAAATTTTGATCTTGAAAAGATTTTAATATATCTTGAAAATCTCTCAGTGAAATTTCTGAACATCCTAACAAAAATGTCTGATGTCATGACTTCCTCAATCATTGAATTGAAAACAATTCTGTCCAATGCCTGTCTGAACTCCAAATGAACGTACAAAGAGAAGTTCTGTCAAACGTATTCCGTTTTTGGTTTTCTCTGTTGCTGGTACTCTCAGTTATAGTCCTTTTCCTCACGAATAACATGATGTGTATGAGGCCTGATCAAGTCACCCTACTGGTATGTGCTCGTTTCTACAATGGAATTGTAGAAGTAAGTGCAATTTTGTATATTTGGAAAATTTTTTGCAGAAACGTTCTTTGACGTAGTTGTGCTTCAGTCATTGAATTGCCACAAAAATGACTTACCCAAGTTAAACGGATTCTTTTACCACCTGTTATAGATGAGGTAAAAGCCAACGTTAAAATAAAAGTTGCTACATATGTAGCTTGCAATCTTATGTATCAACCGTGCAAAACACCGTGTTCTTCAATAGATAAACGTTTATATTCTTGCTGCATAGATAAGGTTGATGGTAAATACTTCAACATTTTTGAACTGTTATTATCCAGATGGAGTGTCTAAAGGTGAAGCTGACTGGATAATGGATTTAGACTGCTCTAGACAATGGATTATTCTTGGCGATTTTAATTCCCACCACGCCTTGTGGTCCGAAAATCCCAATAATATTGTTAACAACAACGAATACCTTGCCAGTACAATAATCAACGCCAATCTAACCATTTTAAATGACGGATCTATAACAAGAACTGCTGATCGATCAGATCAACGTTGCTCATCGATAGATTTGTCTTTAGTTTCCCCAGACATAAAACCCTTGTGTACTTGGCAGGTTCATCAAATACCGTTAGGCAGTGATCATCTCCCTATTGAAATCCAACTTCTAGTGAGCCCGGAAAAAAAAAAAAACAATTACAATTCTGAATGCACTAAATATAATGAAGATAAGGCTGATTGGGCGCTTTTCAATCAAATTTTGACAGCAGGTTTCATCTTTTCTAAATTTCAATCAAAATACAGTGTTAGAGGAAGATTTGGAAAACTGTTATTTTGAATTAAGAAAACTTATACTTAAGGCTGCAGATTCTGCAATCCCAAAAAGTCAAATTAAAGAATCATCCAAAGAAAGCATCAAACCCATGGTGGAATATTGCGTGTGAAGTCGCCGTGGGTGCGAAAACTAAGGCCTTCAAAAGCTGGATGATAAGCCGTCATACGCAACCTAAAAGTAGAGTGGAACAGTTACACGCTGAATACAAAAAAGCTAACACCAATAGTAACAAAATTGTTGCTTTTGCAAAGCAGCAATATTACAAAAACTTAGTCATCAACTGTTCCAAACACCCAAACGATAGCACTTTACTTTGGAAAGAAATCAGAAAATCTAAAGGTTCTTTTCATCTCCCAGATCCTGTCTTGATCGAAAACGATAAAATCTATAAAACAAACGAGGAGAAAGTTGAATTATTTGCTGACACTTTCGCAGCAATGAGTCAGACTGAACATCTGCCTAAAGAAGAGCAAGAACGAAGAAGAAACTATTGAAAACGAAGGGAGAAACATTGAAACCACATGACAACGACAACACGTTATATATTAATAAAAATCTAACAATGGAGGAGCTTCTGTACTCACTTCACCGTTTAAAATCTGGTAAAAATTGCTACAGGATTTGATCCCATTTCTTACAACATGATAAAGCATTTTCCACAATGTTTTTTGAAAAAATTATTAGAGTTCTTCCAATTATGCTGGAAATCCGGAAAGCTGCCAATGGCTTGGAAGAAAGCTACAGTTGTACCTATCCATAAACAAGGAAAATCAAAAAGAAAACCTTCTAATTTTCGACCCATTTCTTTGACTCCTCACATTGGAAAACTTTTTGAGAGAATAATGAAATTCAGATTAGAACATTTCCTTGAAAAGAATGGGATTTTGCCAATCTTTCAAGCTGGTTTCAGAAAGGGGGGGGTTTGTCACTGATCATGTTAGTCTTTTAGCTTCACACGTCAAAAAAGCCTTGGCTAAGCGACACTCCTCTTTAGCCACACGTTTTTTGATATTCATAGAGCGTACGATTCCGTTTGGCATTTTAATTTATTGTCCAAGGCTCATGAAATTGGGATTAAAGGTCGTTTCCATATGTTTTACAATCGTTTTTATCTGGGAGAACGCTACAAGTAAAAACTAAATGGTGTGCTGTCAAGTACAAGATATGTTAACATGGGTGTCCCTCAAGGAAGTGTAATTTCTCCAATCCTCTTCTCATTGATGCTTTATGATCTTAACCAGATTGACACAAAAAGGGGCAACTTTAGCTGCTTATGCAGATGATATTGCAATGTGGAAAAATGTAGATTGTAATTTTACAAAAAACAAAATCAAGCGTAATAAAATTGTTGAACAGTTTCAGTTTGCGGTCAGTAAACTGTTTATTTATTGAATTCAAACGGTTTTAACCTTATCAACGGACAAATCGGTTTTTATAATATTTACAAAGAAAAATATCGATTTTGAAGGTAGGGATGCTGTAAAAGTAAAAAAATAGGTGATTCTTTCATTTTCCCAAGTAAGCAAGTAAAATTTCTAGGCGTTATTTTTCACTATAAAACTATTCTGGTGTGTAAACATATAAATCATCTCGTGGAAAAGGCAAGAAAGAAAAATGCGTTACTGCGTGTCCTAACTGGAATCCCTCTAATAAATCTGGGATCCAATCTTATCCATGTCGCCTTAGGGACAGTTCGTTCGATTGTAAGTTATGGTCAAGAAGTATTTTTTACTGCACCACCAAAGACAGAGTTACATAAGTTAACTAGTATTGATTCCTTAGCATTAAAAATTGCTCTGGGGCTTCCAAGATGGGCATCAATTGATATGACGTACAGAGAGGCAGGAGTTTTGCCTTTAAATGAACACAGGATGCTCTGTGCTTGTAACTACTCAGCACGAGCAAGAACAGTCCCTAACTCAGTTACCTCTGAACTTGATGAAAGCACCTACGTTTCTAGAGAGATACGGAAATAAAAGGGCATATACGTCATTGTTTGATTATGTGTCTCCTCTTTTACATGCATGCGACTTTTCGTTTGACAACATTGTTAAAATAACCAAATACCCTTTCCCCCTTTGGTTGATGAAACAAGCAGATATTTTCTATTCTATGGTATATTACTAAAAATGAGAATCCACTTTTGCTTGCTTCTCTTGTTAAAGAATTGATTTACACTGAATATGAATCTTATCTGCATATTTTCACTGATGGTTCAGTTTCGTGTACTTCTGAGGTTGGTGCTGCTTTCGTGATACCTTCCCTTAAACATTGAAAAAAGATTTTCATATCACCAAAGGTTGTTCTATTTTCACTGCCGAGTTATTTGCTCTTATGAAAGCTATTGATTTCATTCTTGATATGCAAGTCTTACCAGAAAGAATACTGATTTTGTCAGATTCCAAGTCTGCTTAACGGCTTTACACCGTCAAAATACATCGAGTCGACCTGATCTCATCAGTGAAATTTTATTTTCAATTCACCAGTTAATGAAGCGAGGTTCTAAAATAACAAATAACATTATTATGGGTACCCGTCACTGCAATCTTCGAGGGAACTGAACTGGCTGATACCTGTGCAAAAGAGGCTTCAATGTGCAAATCGAATACAGTTTTATGTGATGTTCCTTATTCGCTTCTTGAAATAAACAATATGCTGACAAAAGCACTCTGGGACCAGAGAAGAACACAGTACCTTGAAGTTGCCATTCAGAAGAACAGATGGGATCTTACTGCCCCCAACAGTCATTGTATAAGTCCGCCAGGTTCTATTCCGAATCGAAATTTATTGCACAGAATACGGGTGGATGGTTGGTTAGGCAGGTTTTTTAAAACCATCTCCTTTGTGTGTCTGTGGTCAAAACCTTAATGTATCTCATTTTTTTACTTGAATGTTCCATAACAAAAGCGTATTTTCAATGTCTTCATGATAAAAATTTTGTCTAAAAATCTACCTTTAACATTGCATAGTGTGTTTTGTCCCAACCCAGAAAATGGGTGGAATCTAGCCAATTTGGCTGTAAATCTGATCAAGTCTCATCCACTTGGCAGATATTTCTAACGGATTTCTTTTTGTTTGTTTGTTTCTTTTTTGGTTTAGTGGTCTGATGTACACGTAGAGCAAAGAATTTGTTACATGACATTGCTGTCCGACTCTCACGTGTACTAGGTCGCATTATTCCATTTACGAAACTTTTGGCATAGGCTTGTGCGCGCGCTAGAGAGAGAGAGAGAGAGAGAGAGAGAGAGAGAGAGAGAGAGAGAGAGAGAGAGAGAGAGAGAGAGAGAGAGGAGAGAGAGGAGAGTTTGGCATGTTTATAGGTGAGTGCATGTTCTGCGTACGTCTACATAAGTCTTTTATGTGGATACGTTTTTTGAGTGTGTGCAGGGGAGGGGGGCGGTGTGTGTGTGTGTGTGTGTGTGTGTGTGTGTGGTGTGTGTGTGTGTGTGTGTGTGTGTGTGTGTGTGTGTGAGAGAGAGAGAGAGAGAGAGAGAGAGAGAGAGAGAGAGAGAGAGAGAGAGAGAGAGTTTGTCAATGAGTGAATATATGTGCGTGCTCGCATACACGTGAGTAGGGAGAATGGGGAGCGTCATTTGTGCGTGAGTGTGTGTGTGTGTGTGTGTGTGTGTGTGTGTGTGTGTGTGTGTGTGTGTGTGTGTGTGTGTGTGTGTGTGTAAAACCACCATCTCCTTTGTGTGTCTGTGGTCAAAACCTTAATGTATCTCATTTTTTACTTGAATGTTCCATAACAAAAGCGTATTTTCAATGTCTTCATGATAAAATTTTGTCTCTAAAAATCTATCTTTAACATTGCATAGTGTGTTTTGTCCCAACCCAGAAAATGGGTGGAATCTAGCCAATTTGGCTGTAAAATTGATCAAGTCTCATCCACTTGGCAGATATTTTTAACGGATTTCTTTTTGTTGTTTATTTTTTGGTTTAGTGGTCTGATGTACACGTAGAGCAAAGAATTTGTTACATGACATTGCTGTCCGACTCTCACGTGTACTAGGTCGCATTATTCCATTTTACGAAACTTTGGCATAGGCTGTGCGCGCGCTAGCGAGAGAGAGAGAGAGAGAGAGAGAGAGAGGGAGAGGAGAGAGAGGAGGAGGAGAGAGAGAGAGAGAGAGAGAGAGAGGGAGGAGAGAGAGAGAGAGTTTGGCATGTTTACAGGTGAGTGCATGTTCTGCGTACGTCTACATCTTTTATGTGGATAAGTTTTTGAGTGTGTGCAGGGGAGGGGGCGGTTTGTGTGTGTGTGTGTGTGTGTATGTGTGTGTGTGTGTGTGTGTGTGTGTGTAATGTGCGCGCGCGCGCGCGAGAGAGAGAGAGAGAGAGAGAGAGAGAGAGAGAAAGAGAGAGAGAGAGAGAGAGAGAGAGAGAGAGAGAGAGAGAGAGATTGTCAATGAGTGATATATGTGCGTGCTCGCATACACGGTGAGTAGGGAAAACGGGGAGCGTGATTTGTGTGTGAGTGTGTGTGTGTGTGTGTGTGTGTGTGTGTGTGTGTGTGTGTGTGGTGTGTGTGTGTGTGTGGGTGTTTAGGGGGCGTCATCGTAGGCGGAGCGAGAGAGCAGAGGGAGAGAGGAGAGAGAGAGCAGAGAGAGGAGAGCGAGGAGAGGAGACTGGGACGAGAGATAGGTGGGGGAGCGGGGGGACGGAGGGAGAAAGAGACTTTGAAATAGCGAGGAGAGGGAGAGACGGGAGGGAGAGAGAGGGGGGTAAAGGAGAGCATTAGAGGGGGGCAGGGTTAGGGGCGAGGTTGGTATCTAGAGGAGCTGGATCTCTAGAGAGGGGAGAGATGGAGAGAAGGGGGTCTATCGGAGAGAGGGAGCTTCGAGAGGGAGGGAGGGCTAGGAGAGCAAGGGCGGGAGAGCGACAGCAGCACAGACTGAACAGGACATACATCCAGAGTCAGAGCCGAGACAGAGTACAAATGTATGCTTATGCATTCTGCACCTGCCAAACTAAAATCAATTCTTTAGTTTTTGCTGTTCTGCCTTTCCTTTACCCGCAAGACTAAAGTCATAAGGGCCATAGAATTATTCTGGAACTCTAGTCCATTTCAGAGCAACAAAGATATGCAAAATATCCCCATCGATCATCGATCTTGCTAATGTGAAATTTGTTGGACATACGCGATGGGTTACGGAGTTTTCCTCATTCATTTTCTTTCTTTCTAATTTTTTTTTCTTTTTGGGGCCAGGCGAGGTGTATGTCCATTGTTTCTTCTCTTTCCTCTTCCCGCTTACAAACGATTATTTTTGCATTCTATGTACGGCGGTGTGTTTCTTCACTATGGTGC
>JADBJO010005292.1:107500-110000 GCA_016801955.1 Conus betulinus | reverse complement strand
GGTCATTCGCACTTTCTTGTAAAGTTTTGTGCAAGAACAGTAAACATCAGAATGATTTGTATGTATTGTTGTATCATCAGCAAAGAGTTCACAGGTGGATGTGATATGGAGAGGTAAGTCATTGATGTAAATTGTGAACAGTAAGGGACCCAGGATAGAGCCTTGTGGTACGCCATAGGAAAGTGTTTGAAATGAAGAGTAAGTTGTATTAATTTTTACACATTGTTGTCTATTTGTGGAGATATGAGTGAAAAAGCGTAAGAGTTTCTGTGGATAAGCCATACAATTTTAATTTTCTAAGAAGAAGCTTATGGTCTATTACATCAAATGCTTTTTGGAAATCAATGAAGAGAGAGAGAGAGAGAGAGAGAGAGAGAGAGAGAGAGAGAGAGAGAGAGACATACATACAGACAGACAGATATAGGGGGGGGGGAGCGGCGAGAAAAAAGTCAAAAGAAAAAAGCAAGCAATGTTTGGAGAGAGAGAGAGAGAGAGAGAGAGAGAGAGAGAGAGAGAGAGAGAGAGAGAGAGAGAGAGAGAGAGGAGAGACGCAGGAGGGTGAGTAGTGACAGACGCACAGCAGAGAGCCTGTGTGCCCTCGTTGAAACCTTGGTAAACTCCCACTTGTGTCGCTTTAGGTCAAAAGAAAAGCCCGCCAACTCCCCGTCTCAGTGTCCCCATTTTGCCCGCTGCCCGCCCCCCCCCCCCCCCCCCCCCCCCCCCCCCCATCGCTCTCGTCCCTTTCACTACCCTCTCTCTCTCTCTCTCTCTCTCTTTTTACAAGCCCCCACGCAGCTAGACTTTGGCCATCCGACGCCTTTTGTGTTTATATTCTGTCGTCTTAGCCTAATCCTCTTCTTCAGACATTTTTTTTCTGGACAGCGTGCTGTTTGTGTGGAACTGATTTGGTTGCGTAACATACTGTACGACACACCGTTGCTGCGGTTATACAGTATGGAGACATACTGCACGCACAAATGTGATGTCACTGTGCTCTAGACTAACCTAGGCTGTGCTGTATGTACTGGACAGACTGCGCTTTTTCTGTACAGCGTTTGTACTCTTTCCGTTCCAGGCCTGTGTATATTTGTACAGGACTGCTCTGTGTATGCAGGAAGCTCTACCTTTTTTTCGGTCGTTGACACATGTATTTGCTGTACGGCTGGCTCCCCACACGGCTTCAGACAGTGTGATTCGGGCTGGGATGCACTAACTGTCACTGCTGGGCTGGGTCGCCGTTTTTCCTAACTGTCCCCCCCCCCCCCCCCAGGGTCGCCTGTTTTCTGTCCGTCAAGACCCCCTCCCTCCCCCCCCCCCCCCCCCCCTCCCCCCTCTGTCTGTCTGTCTGTCTGTCTGCTCTCTCTCCCTCTCTCCCCCCCCCCCTACGTCTGTCACGCTGCATCACCCCTGCCCCTCTGTCCCTCTCTCTCTGAAGTGATATTTAAACAAGAATATTATGCACAGATAGAGGGGTCGATCTTTTTTTTTAACTTTGTTTTTAGTTCTTTCCTGACTGTTAGCTGAGAGTGCAGGCCACCGAACTGAACAAGTCGGGCCACACGCCGCAATTAGGATTTGGTTCTAAACCACTTAATAATCCATGTAAGTGTTTTGAGGTCCAGCGTAAGCTTGAGCCGGCATTTGATATTAATCTTATAACTGATCAAAAAGAACATTCCTACACACCCACCCATCCCCCCCCCCCCCTCCCAGTCATTTCACTTGTGTTTTTGGGGACTCCAATTCATGACATCAGTCACCATCTTCAAGTACGTGACCTTCTCCATAGCTGACGTCACATGTCAGGCCTTCTCGCTCACCCGTGACCCTATCTTTGCGCCCAGGTGGTGTCCCCCAGATAGTCCCATTCCTTTCATTCATATCTGTCCGCTGGGAACCATCTGGCATGTATCTTGATGGGCATTTGAAAGAAAAGAAGGTAAATCAAGTTTCAGATACAATAGACATTCTCAAAACAATCTTATTGTGTCAATCTATAAATATTCGACTCCTTAAGCAAGGCCTTGGTTTGGTCATTTTTTGGTGTGCAGCCTTCTATCGCCCGGAAGAAGTTAATTACCAGCGCGAGCGGACGGAATTCAAATAAAGGAGAACAGTGGGGAGCCAGACACCGATACTTTGGGAGCATATTAGTTACGTAAGCCGATAGCAGGTGTTTTCCCAGGAAAAGGCCTATCAACCATCAGGAAAACAGGGTTCACCCGGTATTCCTGAGGACGCAAGTATTTTTTTCCTTAGAGTTACTGCCGCCAAGAACAAACAAATTACAAACCAAACACACCACCGTTTTCCTAAGGATAATATTGATGTTTTCTTTGTTTTGCTTCATAGTCACAAGTGTTCGTAAATCTTTTCCCAAGGGAAAACAGTCTTTTTCGGTGTCATTCGTAAGGATCGCAAACTCTTGTCCTCCGTATCTATGCGGTGAAACACATTTGTTACACTCAAGGAAAAGAATGAAGACAAAACGGTTACGATC
>JADBJO010005292.1:82500-95000 GCA_016801955.1 Conus betulinus | reverse complement strand
TTCCTTGACAGTTCACTCGCGCATTGCAGTCAGCAGTTTGGGATACTATACTGCAATTAGCAGTTTCTTGCCTAACGTAATCACTCTTTGACATCCGGGTTATTTCTCCGGTAAAATGTGGTGTCCGTATATAAGAGACGCCCCCCCCCCCCCCTTCCTAACCTCCTCTCTCCCTCTCCCTCCTCATCTCTCTCTCTCCTCTCTCTCTCCATCTCCTCAACCCTCTCTCTCTCTCTCTCTCTCTCTCTCCTCTCATCTCTCCTCTCTCTCTTCTCTCTCTCTCTCTCTCCTCCTTCTATGTCCTCGGCCAACAGAGTCTCTCTCTGAGAGAAAAAGATCCTCTCAAAGCCTCCATACCGACTACTCTAACGAATCAGACACCAACAAGGACACTTTTCTCTCTCTCTCGTCTGTCTGTAACTGTTCCTCCAGTCACTCGCGCATAACCGACTGGGGATCAGAAGATCATGCAGGAGTCATTTTTGGGAGAATTCCTACAGTTCACTCGCGCATTGCAGTCAGCAGTTTGGGAACTATACTGCAATTAGCAGTTTCTTGCTCTAACGTAATCACTCTTTGACATCCGGGTTATTTCTCCGGTAAAATGTGGTGTCCGTAATAAGAGACGCCCCCCACATTCCCATCCCTTTCTCCCCCCGACAATAGCCTCCCTCTCTCTCTCTCCTCTCTCTCTCTCCTCTCTCTCTCTCTCTCTCTCTCCTCTCTCTCTCTCTCTCTCTCTCTCTCTCTCGTAAATTTGTATGTCTGGCCAACCAGTGACTCGTGAAAGAAAGCTGATAACCGACTACGGATCAGAGCACCAACAAGAAGGAGTCATTTTCTGAGGAACGTCCTTGACAAACTGATCGTTTGAAACTAAGGCAAAGAGGCCCTTTCGTGATCTGTGGCACTGATAAGCATACATCTTTACCCAGGGTGTTTTGTACGACACATACCATATAGATCGGCCAGACACTTGACTTGAACACTCTGATCAGCTGGTCATGCGTAGACGATTCTAGCCTCACTACGATGTGAAAATACTTTGAAGACGTAATTGTTTGATATCCTGTTGTGACTGGGAGAACAAAACAACAGAAAAGCAAAACATGAAAAAGAAAAGAAAATGCGTTCTCCTCGACCCCTGTTCGTGTCTGAAGAGGCAGCAACAATTGCTGCAAGAGTTCTGTATCTGTCTTTGTGGGTTTTTTTGTTTTTTTTTAGCTGTGTTTCCCTCCCTAAGGCCTTGTTCCTTCTTTCTATTCCACCCGCTCTGTCTCTCTGCTGTCACAAACATCAGTATGTGTTTCATTTAGTCTGGATTATTTCAGTAACCGTCCCACTTTACTGTTTTCAATATGTGTATGTATTTGTTTGCTTCCATGTGTGTGTGTGTGTGTGTGTGTGTGTGTGTGTGTGTGTGTGTGTGTGTGTGTGTGTGTGTGTGTGTGTGTGCGTGCGTGTGTGTGTGTGTGTGTGTGTGTGTGTGTGTGTGTGTGTGTGTGTGTGTGTGTGTGTGCGCGCGCGCGTGTTTTTGTGTGCTGCGTGTGTGTGTGTTTGTGCGTGCGTGCGTGCGTGTGTGTGCTCGCGCGCGTATGTGTGCGCGTGTGTGTGTGTGCGCGCGCGCGCGTGTGTGTGTTATGTGTGTGTGCGTGTCGTGTGTGCGCGCATGCGTGCGTGTACATTTCAGATTCTGTTTCGAAAGGCACAACCATTCCTAATTCCCCACCACCCCCATCATCCCCATCCTCCACCCCTTGGATGTTTCCAGGCTACGTGAACGGGTTGTTTCTGGTGGTACACGTGTATCATCAGATATCTTCCGAGTGTAGTGTTGATAGTCATCCCTATCATCCCCGTCACACACATCAGTTAAGGGCGTTACACCCGAATAAAGCAACTCCTTCTGAGTTTGGAAAAAATACTATGACATAGAAGATATTACAAGGTGCCTAACCTGAAAAAAAAAATGCAATGGAAGAACCTAGAAGGATTACACGTGACATGGAAGGTGTACAACCCAACTTGAAAACGTTTGCTGCCTGGACGAAATTAAAAGATAATCCAACATGAAAAAATATCCTACTGGAGACAAATCTATAAGGCATACACGTATCTGAAAGAAACAAAAATGCCGTATGGATGAGTCTAAAACAATATTCTTGATCCGGGAATACGACATGGAATAAACTAGAAGATATACGTATTTAACTGTAAAAAATGCTATGTGGATAATACTGCAATTATGTATCTCTTGTGTGTGTGTGTGTGTGTGTGTGTGTGTGTGTGTGTGTGTGTGTGTGTGTGTGTGTGTGTGTGTGTGCGTGCATGTTAGAGAGAGAAGAGAGAGAGAGAGAGAGAGAGAGAGAGAGCATGAGTGTGCGTGTGTATGTGTTGTGGGGGGAGAGAGAGAGAGAGAGAGAGAGAGAGAGAGAGAGAGAGAGAGAGAGAGAGAGAGAGAGAGATGAACAAACTGTAAGTTATTTGCGTACCCTGAGAAATAATGCTGAATAGAGCAAACTAGAAGAGTTTTGCCTCAGAACCTGAAAAAGAGTGCTAGTTGGAAGAAACCGGAAGCTCTTTGCGTAACCTGAGAAGGGAATCTCTTTACAAGAACTAGAAAGCAAAAATTGCTTATGAAAGAACCTAGGAGGCATATGTGGTGCTTTTGCCCGATCGTACCATTGTGTGCTATCAATTTTCACATTGTGTTTGTATGGAGTTAATGTTCAGCTCGTTTGCACGATCTTTGTCCGTGATTTATTCTGCCTTTTTTAACGTCTCATATTTCTTTCCTGTTCCAAAAAGCTTGTTAAGGACTTTTTTTTTTTTCAAATACGATGTTTTCATTGCCATAAAAAGGTATCTCGTTTTACATATCACTTGAACAGTCCTGACGTACGTAACCCAGCCAATCAAAGAGGCCCACGTCAGGGTTACGGGAAAAGATCGAACCTTTTAGTCTAATTACGATATTATACACCTAATACGATGGTTCAAAAATATATGAGATTTGCGAGTGTGTATATGTTCTGTCTGTCGGTCTGTCTTCTGAGTTTGTCTGTCTGTCTGCCTGCTCTCTTTCTCTATGTGTCTCTGTCTCTCTCTCCTCTCTCTCTCTCTCTCTCTCTCTCTCTCTCTCTCTCTCTCTCTCTCTCTCTCTCTCTCTCTCTCTCTCTCTCTCTCTTGTGTGTGTGTCTCTCTCTCGCCTCCTGTGTGTGTGTGCGTGTGTGTGTGTGTGTGTGTGTGTGTGTGTGTGTGTGTGTGTTGTGTGTGTGTGTGTGTGTGTGTGTGTGTGTGTGTGTGTGTGTGTCTGTGTCTGTGTCTGTGTCTGTGTGTGTGTGGCGTATGTAAACGCGCCCTCGCATTTGCCAGTTATCTGCTATTAACAGCAAAGATCATTGCTGCTATTGCTCCTTCTCCCCCCCCCCCCCCCCCCCTTCCTCACCTCCCCCTCCCATACTCAATCACCCTGCCCTCCTTATTTCTCACCTCTCTCTCTCTCTCTCTCTCTCCTCTCTCTCTCTCTCTCTCTCTCTCTCTCTCTCTCTCTCTCTCTCTCTTTCTCTCTTTTTTTTTTTTTTTTTTTGTAATGACAAGAGGAAGTAGATGGGCAGTGCCGTGGCTGCGAGGGCTTGGGTAACAAATAGTGCAAAGCGTAGGCGGCGACCGTGCATGTGCCAAGAGGTGGCAACGCCGCTCAGGGTGTCATTGATAGACGATCGTTGTCTCTTTATACGGTTAGAGCCGTTGTGTTGCCGCTGACGCTGATCACACCTCTCCAATCTCTTGCCTGCTGTACTGGTCTCGTAGGGCACGGCTTGTGTATGGGTGCACCTTGATTGCGAAAAGTCACTAGTTCTGTCTGTCTCTCTCTCCGTCTCTCTGTCACTGTCTCTGTCTGTCTGTCTCTCTTTTTTCTTGCGTCGTCATTATCAGTTTACATGAATTACAATTACCCGTATTGGTGAGTCATAAAAATCAATTTTCGTGGCGGGCACGTTTGTGTCGCGCCATACCAGGTTTTAAAAAAAAACGCGTGCAAAACAGATAAATAGAAAGGAGCAACACGAGCAATAATTACCATTTTCTACTAAGAACGATGAAAATGTCACGAACAAAGCAGTTCTTCTAAACTTGTTAGAACGAGAAAACTCTGTGTCCTGGCATGTCTACGACGTGGCACACTTTTCAGCTGTACAGGGCACGTGTCCGTAAGTTGAGAGTGTTAGGAGTGGGGGGAGGGGGAGGGGGAGGAAGGGGAATGGGAGTAAATCCGGAAAGAAAAGGCAGCGAAGTAAAAGAGTGATGTGAGACGATGTCAGGTACAGCATGAGAGAGCAAAAAAATCAAAGAAATATAACCCTCTCCTTGACACTATAGGAGATCATGTCGGTTTTTTTTTGTTTTGTTTTGTTTTTTATTTTACTCACATAAGAAGGCTTATTGTTGTTATCGCTGTTGTTGGTGGTGGTGGTGGTAGTGGTGGTGTTGCTTACATTCCTTGGCATAAAGTAAGACATTTGAACATAGATGCACGTATTTCAGTGTGTGTGTGTGTGTGGTGTGTGTGTGTGTGTGTGTGTGTGTGTGTGTGTGTGTGTGTGTGTGTGTGTGTCTTTTTCTTTTGCTTCTTTGTTTCATGTTTGCCCTTTTCTTCGTTACATTTCTTTCTTTGTTCTATCTCCTTCTTGCCTTTTTTTTCTTACATTTTCCCCCCTCTTTCTTTCTTTCCTTTTCTTTTTTTTTCTTTTACAGTTTTAAATCTTTCTCTGTCTCTGTGTGTCGGTCTGTCTGTCTGTCTGTGTCTGTCTGCATTTGTCTCTTACCCTCTGTCACTGTCTCTCTCTCTCTCTCTCTCTCTCTCTCTCTCTCTCTCTCTCTCTCTCTCTGTCTCTGTATGTGTGTGTCTGTGTCTGTCTGTCTGTCTGTCTGTCTCTCTCTCTCTCTCTCTCTCTCTCTCCCTCTCTCTCTCTGTGTGTGTGTGTGTGTGTGTGTGTGTGTGTGTGTGTGTGTGTGTGTGTGTGTGTGTGTGTGTGTGCTGGCGCGAGCGTGTGTGTGCGTGTGTGTGTGTGTGTGTGTGTGTGTAAAAAAAGTGGTGCACAGATGCTTTCAATATGTTTCCATGTGTATTCACTCAAAATGCAAATCAGCATTGCACAGGTCTTTCTGCCTCTCCCTAATCCCCACCTCACCCTCAGCTCTCTCTCTCTCTCTCTCTCTCTCTCTCTCTCTCTCTCTCTCTCTCTCTCTCTGAGACACGCAGCAGCACAGACTCTCATAAGCGCGACGGAGGCTCTAAAAGGACAGTTTCTGATAGAACGTCTATACACCAGCTCAACGATGGCCGATAAAAGATAGAAAACTTGAAAGAGGGCAGCACACTCAGAGATAGTGTATGAAGTAAAGGCAGTCAGCGACATTCCACACTGTTCCCGTCACCCTCAAACAAGCTCTGTCAGTCGGTCAGTCTGTCCATCTGGCTGGCTCTCAGTCTGTCTCAAGTGGTCAGGACTGAGAGGAGAGATAGGGCAGTGACTGAAATTAATCAGTTTTCCTTTCTCTCCCACCCCCCATCCTCCCCCTCCCTGATCTTGCTGTTCCGTGTCGTTGTTCGCTTCTTCTGTGTTTTGTTCTGTTTGTTTGGGGTTCCATTCCTCCAACATTTATTTTCCCACCCCCCATCCTCCTACCCTCCCCCCATCCTCCCCCTCCCTGATCTGGTAGTTCCGTGTTCGCTTCTTCTGTGTTTTGTTCTGTTTGTTTGGGGTTCAATTCCTCCAACATTTATTTTCTGTGTTCGTTTTGTTTCATGTATTTTGTTTTCTTGGTTGACTTGCTTTCGGTTCGTTTCACTGGAGAGAAACAGCCAGCCAACGAACTAGTAGCCTTGCCTTCATGAAGTTCAAAGAGAATATGACACTGGGTGTCTGTCTGTCGGTCTGTCCGTTCATCGTCCCCTCCATCCAGACATCCGTCCGTCTATCTATCCGTCTAATTTATGTAGCTACCCAACTACCTGCACTCTTTGTTTATGCTGTGATCTGCCTATTTCAGCTTGCGTGTTGACATTGTACACCGAGTGGAACTGGAGGGATCACAGACGCTTTTCAGGAAGCGGTTTATGGCACTACACCACAGTTTGCAGTGTCTTGTCTTACGTAATCACATGGTGACGGTTAGATCGTTTCTCCTGTTAAACGTTGTGTCCGTGACATTAGATGTCCACCTGCTTCCAGCCTCACCCCCCCCCCCCCCCCAGCTCTCAGTCTGTCTGTGTCTGTCCTCTCTCTATCTCTCTCTGTCTCTCTTTTTCTCACTCTCACTCTCTCTCCCTCTCCGTGTCTCTCTCTGTGTCTCTCCTGTCTCTCACTCTCTCTGTCTCTCTCTCTCCCTCTTTCTCTCTCTCTCTCTCTCTCTCTCTCTCTCTCTCTCTCTCTCTCTCTTTATCTCTCTCTCTGTCTCTCTATTTCTCCCTCTTTCCGTCTCTCGTTCTCTCTCCCTCTGTCTCTCTCTCTCTCCCTCTCTCTTCTCTCTTTCTCTCCCTCTCTGTCTGTCTTCTCTCTCTCTCTCTCTCTCTCTCGCTCCCTCCTTCCCTCCCTCCCTCCCTTCCCTCCCTCCCTCTTAGTTTTGTATTTCAGGCCAACCATTGACTCGTGAAAAAACAACTGATTACTGATAAAAGATCGGGACACCAACAAGGAGTAATGGTCGTCAGGAACGAACGGGACAAGTTGATAGTTCGAAACTGAAGCAAGGGGGCCCCATCGTGATGTTATCTCCGATAGGCATACGTCATTACACAAGATGTTTTGAAGGAGCGGGAAAACCGTAGGGTCATCCAAACACCTGAGAGGTCAGATCAGCTGGCCAGACCTCGACGAATCTAACCTCACCATTATGTAATCTTTTTTTTTTTTGAGGGGTATCACTTAGACATCCTATTCCGAGCAGGAAAAAAAAACAAGTGCAAACACAATACAGAACACACACACACACACACACACACACACACACACACACACACACACACACACACACGTTTTTGTGTCTCAAGAGGCAACAAACTATCAGTCCATGATTTCTTTTTTCTGTCTTTGTGTTTATTCTTGGATTTCTGTTTTTGTTTTTTTCCATTGTATTATATTCCTTGGCTGTTCGAAAAAAAAAAAAAGTATGATAATGACGTTTTATGTTTGCCTGCGGTCTCTTCATTGCCATAAAGGAGTATCTCCATTTACCACTGTTACATTTCACTGAAAGTCATGACCTATATAGCCCAGCCAATCAGAGAGGCCACATTAGGGTACGTGTAGAGGTTGAACCGTTTATGCCAAATGATGGTAAAAATGTGTATGAGTTACACAAGCATGTACTATACGCTCTCTCTCTCTCTCTCTCTCTCTCTCTCTCTCTCTCTCTCTCTCTCTCTCTCTCTCTCTCTCTCTCCATCCATCCCCTCCCTTCTCTCTTTCTCTCTGTACGTATACGCGCATGGACGCCTAAGTGTCACTGATGGTTCGGAACATTGCTGCTATTGGTCTCTTCTCCTCCCCTTTCCCCACACCTCCCACTCTCAACTCATCTCCCTGGTCGTTTTTTTTTTTTTTTTTTCCAGGAAGGGAGTGGGTGGATAGTGGGTGCCAGTGAATGGGGTAACAGATAGTGGAAAGCGCAGGAAGTGATGTGCAGGTGCCAACAGGTGGCACGGCCTCTCAGAGCGCCATTGGCAGACGGTCGTCGTGGCTTTATCAAGGTAGAGCCGTGGTGTGGCGCTGACGCTGATTACACCTCTTCAGTCCCTGCCTGCTGGTGTCCCAGTGTATGGCTTCGTGTATGGCAACTCTGTGAAGTCAAAAGGTCACAAGCTCTGATTTTTGTTTGTTTGTTTTTTCTTTTGACGAAAAAAAAAAAAACCAGAACTAGAAGTCATTTTAAAAAACCTAGTGAGAATTCAGCGAAGACAGTAATTATTGATGTAAGTAAATGGTAATTATTGCGTGAAAATGATGAATTTCTTGTGAAAAGAATTGTTTCACTGGACCCAGCTGCTGTGGCGCAGTGACCAGCATCGCGGATTGTGGACAACAAGGTCGTAGGTTCGATTCTCATCGGAGCTATTCATGTGTGAGAGTTTTCCGCCCTGACCAGCTCCTAGACTCTGCCACGTGGTCACATGGGAAGACTGGAACCACGCACTGGAGTTTCAGACTCTCAATGGAAGCGTCTCTGGAACTGTTGCTCATATTTCTGGACCAACACCACAGGTGTCTGTATCTGCTGGGCCTGGCTGACGCCAGGGTGTATCATGGAACTAAGCGTAGAGTACAGCTCTGGCATGTAGTCTCTGACTGGAATGGAGCTCCATAGCATCATCTTGATCGTGGCTGGGCCAAGCTGTCTGCATTTGAAGACTTAAGTGCGCGTAATGATACCTGTGGTGTCTACATCAGTGATACTATGTGTGCATGCACACGAGTCATCTAGTTACCTTTCGTCATGAGTCGTAACTGATCTGTTTCCACGAGTCGTGATTGTTTGTGTTCATGAGTCATGACTATCGGTTTTCATCAGTCATAATCATCTTTAAATGAGTGATTCGTTTGCACGAGTGATGATTGTCCATTTTCATGAAACATAATTGCCCGTCCGTTTCCATGAGTTATGGTTGACATGGGTTCATGTTAAGATTGTCTCTTTTCATGAATCATAATAATTCATAATAAATCTTGTTTCATAATTCATAATTATCTATTTCCATGAGTCATAATAATCTCGTTTCGTGATTCATAATTATCACTTTTCATGAGTCATAATGATCTTGTTTCATGATTCATAAGTATCTGTTTTCACAAGTCATGGTTCTCTGTTTCCCTGAGCCATAGTTATCTGTTTCATATACATCAAAATGATGATGTTTTTGTGTTCATGACCATACCAAATACTAAGCTGAAAAGCAAAAAAAAATAGACATTTAAAAAACGACACCATAAATAGCGTCTCTCCAGTGAAATCAGTGAACATGCCTAAGACAAACCGGTCATTACAGACGTTTGACACGAGAAAGCTCTCATACTGGCTTGCCTGAACCCGAGATTTCAACTGTGCTGGTATAAAGACCCGTGTCATTAACTGCTTTTCTAAAATTGGTTGGTGTCGAATGTAGGGTAGGGATGTGGGGGAGGGGAGTGAGATGGGAGCGGAAGAGGACGGAGGTGGGCTAGTCTATAAAGACGTTTTTAAAGTAAAATAAAATGCATTAAAGTAGAGGTGTTAAGTGAGGCTAGGAAAGGAAGAGTATGAGGGTGAAATTTGAAGTTAAGTATCTCTTCTTTATAATCGGAAACTTTTTCGCTGTATTGTTTATTGTTACCGCTGCAGAGGGCTTTGCTTGTTGTCGTTGTTGTTTTAACATAAAATAGTCATATGTATACATAAACACATCTCAGTGTTCTTTGCTTTCTTTTCTTTCGATTCTTCGTACCATGCTTGCCTTTTTCTCTTCCTTTTTTTTCAAACAGATCTGTCTCTTTTTTTCCTCCCTCCCTCTCTCTCTCTCTCTCTCTCTCTCTCTCTCTCTCTCTCTCTCTCTCTCTGTATGTCTTTCTCTTTGTCTCTCCCTCTCTGTCTCCCACTCTTCGCCCCCTCCTTTTTTCTCCCTCCTCTCTCTTTCTTTTCTCTTTTTTGTCACCGTTCTGTCTCTGCTTCTCTCTCTCTCTCTCTCCTCTCTCTCTCCCACTCTCACACACACACACACACACACACACACACACACACACACACACACACACACACACACACACACACCACAAACACACACACACACTCACCCCCCTGATCACCCTTCTCTCTCTCGCTTGTCCCCTTGATCACCTCTTCTCTCTCTCTCTCTCTCTCACTCACCCCCCCCTGAACACCCTTCTCTCTCTCTCTCTCTCTCTCTCCTCTCTCTCTCTCTCTCTCTCTCTCTCTCACACACACACACACACACACACACACACACACACACACACACACGCAACGCGCACACACACACACACACACACACACACACACACACACACACACACACACCCCTGATACACCCCTCACTCTCTCTCTGTCTGTCTCTGTCTCTCTCTCTCTCTCTCTCTCTCTCTCTCTCTCTCTCTCTCTCTCTCTCTCTCTCAGCATCTGTCACTAACTTTTCAGCCTTTCTAGCCCCATTACAGACCGCATCATTTCAAGTGGCATAATGTGGTTGGTTGCTCCCTGTGTGAATTTACAACCCTCCAGTGCCATAATGCTTCTGGTTCGTTGCCTGTCCATCTGCCGTGTGATGGCCTAATTAGTCTGGTTATTTCCAGCCACTGATTCCTTCCTACAAAGAGACTGTCCGTCTCTATACACACGTCCATTCCCTACCCACCCAGTTAGCTGGACGTGAAACAGGTGTCTGTGATTACCTCGTTTGTTCCTGCAACTCTTGGAAAACAATGAGGTTTCGGGGTCAATTCCAGACACAGCTCGATGTTTGTGAAGTCATGTCCCGTGAATTACAGTTTTGTTTAAATTTATTAATTGCTGGGAATTGTAAGGCATACAATATTGTGTTCTGATCCAATCTACCAACAATTGTAGGGGGTGTGGAAAGGGGGGTGTGGGTGTTTTATTAAATACTGGGTTGCGTTTTGTGGAAACCCTGTCCACCTTTCCCACCTCCTTCCCTTTCCCTCCCCTAATTTCCAAAGACGGATACATGTCTTCCTGTTGCTTGCAGAGCATTCTAGCATCGTCACGAGGATTCTGTGCACCCCCTGTCACTTGTGCCTTTTTCTGTGTTTCGCCTTGGTTCTTTATCTCTCTTCCTTCTCTGTTCCTCCTAGTTCTTCCTACTCCATAATATTTCTTAGTCTTTTACTGAGCACGTATTTTTCTCTTTCTCGGTTCACCCATTCAATACTCGCTCTTTTATGTGTCCTTTCTCATTCTATACTGGCTCTTTCTGTATGTCTCATTCTCTCCTCTTCCCTCTCTCTCTCTCTCTCTTTCTCTCTTTCCTTTTCTTCTCTGTCAGTCTATCTGTCTGTCTGTCTCACTTTTGGTCTCTGTGTGTGTGTGTGTGTGTGTGTGGTGTGTGTGTGTGTGTAGTGTGTGTGTGTGTCTCTCTCTTTCACTCCGTCTCTCTCTCTCTCTCTCTCTCTCTCTCTCTCTCTCTCTCTCTCTCTCTCTGTCTGTCTGTACTATCTTTCTGTCTCTGTCTCTCTGTCTCTGTCTGTCTGTCTGTCTGTCTGTCTGTCTCTCTATCTCTCTCTCTCTCTCTCTCTCTCTCTCTCTCTCTCTCTCTCTCTCCCTATCCTCTCTCTCTCTCTCTGTGCACGTAAGTCTTTTTCGCTCCTGTCTCTTTATGTCCGTCTCTTCTGTCTGCATATCACGGCCTGTAGGTCTGTCTGTCCGTCTGTCTGTCTGTCCGTCCGTCTGTCTGTCTCTTTGTCTCTGTCTGTCTGTCTCTCTGTCCCTCACCCCCCTCTCTCTTTATACCCTCAGATTCCTCACCCCCCCCCCCCCCACCCCCCACCCAATCTCTCTCTCTCACTCCTCTCTCTCTCTCTCTCTCTCTCTCTCTCTCTCTCGCTCTCTTTGCATCTCTCACTGGCTTTCCAGCCTCCACAACCATTACGGCATAGTTCCTGACAACATAATCTGGTTGAGGTGTTTTCCCATGTGGATTTACAACCCTCCAGTGCCATAATGCTTCTGGCTCGTGTCCTGTCAATCTGCCGTGTGATGGCATAATAGTCTGGTTATTTCCAGCCACTGATTCCTTCCTACAATGAGAGAGTTCGTTCCTACAGACCACACACACACACACACACACACACACACACACACACACACACACACACACGCACACGCACACACACACAGTTCGCTGGACCGTAAAACAGATCGCTATAATTATCTGGTTTATTGCTGGATCTGTTGGAAATGATGAGGCTGCAGGATCTATTTCAACTGCAGCTAGATGTTTGTGCAGTCATGTTCCATGAATTCAAAGTTTTGTTCAAATCGTTCATTGCTGGGATTTGTACAGTATGCAACGTTTTTCTTCCGATCCCATTCGGCCTCAACTCTCTCTCTCTCTCTCTCTCTCTCTCTCTCTCTCTCTCTCTCTCTCTCTCTCTCCGTCTCTCTCTCTCTCTGCCTGCCCCCCCTCCCCCTCCCCCCCCCCCCCCCCCACCCCCCCCCCTCTCTCTTGCTGTGTCTGCCTGCCTTCTGCCTGCCTGCCTGCTTGTCTGTTGTCGGTGTCTGTCTCATTCTTACTCTTGTTGCATCTTTTGCTGGCTTTCCAGCCCTCTCTAACCATTACAGCATCATTCCAGCTGGCATAATCTGCTTGGTTGCTCCCTGTGTGAATTTACAACCCTCCAGTGCCGCAATATTTCTGGTTCGCGTCCTGTCCAGTTGCCGTGTGATGTCCTAATTAGTCAGGTCATCTCCAGTCACTGATTCCTTCCTAC
>JADBJO010005292.1:67500-72500 GCA_016801955.1 Conus betulinus | reverse complement strand
CACACACACACACACACACACACACACACACACACACACACACACACACACACGCGCAAGCGTACGGACGCACGCACACGGACACACACGTGCGAGCGCGTGTACACACACAGCACGCACACACACACACACACACACACACACACACACACACACACACACACACACACACACACACACACACACACACATGCGCGCATGCACGCACACATACATACTCGCACACATACACACATACACACCACACTGCACAGAGTAAGAGAGACAGACAGACAAAGGATTGAGGAATGTAGGTGGAAGTGGAGAGAAAGGGGGGGGGGGGGGGGGGGGGGGGGGGGAAGCGAGGGAGTCGACAACCTATCATAATGTGTCAAGTCCACTTGTCAAGTCCGTGGACACCCACGTTTTCAGCTGAATGTAAACCTGCCCTTGCTCTCCCGATTTTGCGTATGTATAATTTTGTGATTTTTTGTTGATTCTTATGTAACCGCACATGGTCAGCAATGTTTGACAGATCAACAAACAGATGCACAGACTATCCAAGGCGTATTTTTGGCGTCTTAAAATGAGAAAAACAGAATCAAAGGTTAGTTAGGTTCAGAGTGGGGTGGGGTTGGGGGGGAGGAAGGGGAAGGGGGAGGGAGGGGGAGGGGCGGTGACGTTGCAACCTGATTTGACCAACGGCTTCATTTGTCCAAACAGACCGTCTGAACAAAATGACTCATCGACGCGTACCTGTTGCGACGAAATGGGCCGATTTTTCCAACCTTCTTTTTTTTTTTTTCTTCTCATAAACGCGATGTACATGTATACATTGTGATGGTCGATCTCCTTCTGTCATCCATCTCATACGCCCACTCTGACAATGCCTGTATTGGCCTGTATTGGCACTCACTCCTCCTCTCCGCCCCCCCCCCCCCCCCCCCCCCCCCCCCTGGCCCTCCCTGCCTGTCTGTCTGTCTGTCTGTCTGTCTGTCTGTCTGTCTCTCTCTCTCTCTCTCTCTCTGTATGTGTCAGTGTCTGTGTTGGGAGATCTTTCATTTTCACGGGACAGTGTTCTCACCAGGTTCGTATCCTCCGGGCCTGCTTCCTCAGATGTGTTTCTCCTGGACTTGGTTCCACAAGGTCTACCCGCCTCCCCCCCCCCCACCCCCCTCACCACTCATCCCATTCACCCCATCATTCTTTTTGCCCAGATCTGTAGCCTCTTCCTCCATCCCGTTGCCTCCATTCCCCCTAAACCTATATCTATCAGCATTTATGCTCTGCTCATGTCCGTTGTCCATTTCGTATCACAGTTTGAATAAATGGCCATTTTGAACTAGATTGAGATTAAAGGCCAACACCCCAAAATGGAACATGGTGACCCTGCCGATATTAAGATCAAACGACCTTGATTTGGTCATGGTGACCCTGAGCAAAACTAAGTAAATGTAAAGTGACACAGCATAGGCCAGAGTCAGGTTAGGTGTTGTGTGTGACCAAAAAGGGTCGTGGTGTGGGCCAACGGAGGTTAAAGGTCAAATGACCCAGTACGGGTCGGGCTTAACCATAGCAAATTTGTATGCCGTGTAATCGAAATGGATCATGGTGACCCGGATCAACATGAAATGTCAAGAAATTGGGGTGACCCAAAGCAAAGTCAAATTTCAGTGACCCACTTGGATGATGGTGACGCACAATGAATGGGTTGGCCTGATCCCGAGCAAGGTTGAATGCCTAGTGACCCAAATGGGTCGTGGTGACCTAGAGAGAGAGAGAGAGAGAGAGAGAGAGAGAGAGAGAGAGAGAGAGAGAGAGCAAGTAGTTCAACTTTGCCCATCAAATTGAACCAAACAATAGTTTCATGGATGTTACTTTCTAGACATAAACAAAAGAAAATTAAATGCCGGATTTATTTAAACATTGGACAAATAGAGCAGTTAGGACAAGTCGAGCGAGCTATGTGAGACCCCATTTGCCCACTTGGACAAACGGGAGTGTTGAGACAAAGGGGGTTGTAACAGGCCGAGCAACCCGCACTGCGACAGGCAGAACCGTCACCAAATGGGGGAGCGTAGGTAAAGGGTGAAGACGAGATGAATCAGACACTGCCACTCTGTCCACCACCAATCACACGCCCTCCCCCCACTCCCCACCCTTCCACCCCTACACACACCCCACCCCCACCCCCCCACTCCCACCCCACCGCCGGCAGGTATGAGTTTTAAACGTCGATAGTCCCGGGTCACAAGCAGCGGAAAAACAAGGATTCCCCGCCACTCCCGCCGTTCACACAGGCCTGAAGCAAATAACGCTGACCTCTCTCTCTCTCTCTCTCTCTCTCTCTCTCTCTCTCTCTCTCTCATGGACAATCTTGCTGATCGATCATTGTAATGGGACTTGGGAAAGTGGAGAGAGGGGCGATAATTCATGTCAAACCGAGCTGCTTGCCACTAAGGCTGGAAGTGAGTGGGCTGATCTTCTGCTACTCCAGAGGATGTAAGGCACCACTGTTTGGAAGTAAGCGTAATACAGACAGAGTGTACGCTGTTTGTTCAGCGTTCCGTGCGGTTTTCTGCCATCCTGTTTTATGCAAATAATTCAGAACTCTGTATAGAAACCATTTAAGGAGTTACACAGCCACAGAAAATCGGCCTAAGAAGCTCATCCCTCGTTCTAAAGATAGATATATGAGTGTGTGTGTGCGTGCGAGCGTGCGTGTGTGCGTGCGTGCGTGTGTGCGTGCGTGCGTGCGTGCGTGTGTGTGTGTGTGTGTGTGTGTGTGTGTGTGTGTGTGTGTGTGTGTGTGTGTATGAAAAGAACAATACCTGCTCTGGAGTCAGCATTAAAATTACCATTAACAGCCATTCCCCACATCATCACGCGTGCCTTAGAGTCCCCACTCAACCGCAACCGCCCCACCCACCCCCCCCCCCCCCCCCCCCCCCCCCCCCCCCCCCCCCCCCCCCATGACTGTGTCGTCACGGAAGTGGTGTGCTATATAAGCCAACAAGATGGCACAGTACAAAGATTCCTTCAGCACTGTAAAATGGCTGTTGGGGGGGGGGGGGGGGGGGGGGGGGGAGTCCGGTCTGGCAGGCTGTTATTCCTCCTGGCAGTGTGCTTTTTAATCACAGACCCGCAGACTGCTGACGATGCTATCTGACCGTGAGTCCTGAAGATGGTGCTGTCGGTATCTGTCGTCCAAGCACACTCAGAGTGACTAGTTCACCTACAGTTACAGGTCATGTCCCGAAAGATAGATTCCTTAGCGTCACTTGTGGATGAAGAGTATTCATTCACTGTGTTGAATAGTATGGACCGGCGAGCGGGATGGAAAGGGAAGAAGGGGGGTAGTGAGGGCTGGACGGAGAGTAGGGGATGGCAGGGAGAAGAGGAGTGATAAATGTTCCGCAAAAAGCCCGTTCGTTCACCTGTACGTCTGAGTCGGCTGAGGTGACCTTTAATCGTATGCCTTTGACCTTCACAGAGAGTTACGCCGGGCTTACTTTTTCTTTTCTTTTCTGTTTTCTTTTTCTTTCTTTCTCTTTCTATCTTTTCGGTTTTTTTTTTGTTGTTGTTGTTGAAAAAGCTCGGGTTAACTGCTGTTCCTAAACGTTCCGCTATGGGTTATGACGTTGTTTTTTTTTTTTACTTTGGCTTGGCTAAGAATCGTTGACTCTTTCGACCGCCTGTCAGAAAGTTCCAAGGAAGCTGTTGACAATTAGTCGTTTCTGATTGCCAACATTTTATTTCCGGCAACAAGATTTGTTTATTCATTTATTTATCTGTTAGGTAATTAATTAATTATTTAATGTATTTATTCCTTCATTTGTTTATTTATTCATTTCTTTATTTGCGTATTTATTTATTTATTTTATATCTATTTATTTGTTAGCTAGCATTTTGAAGTTATATACATTCCGGTATGGTGTTTTACATTACAAATCATTAGTTTCACTTCATTGAAAAAAAGACGTAGCTGTTACTCTTATTTTTCACACTTTTTAATTTCCATAGTGACTAGTCCTATAATTTTATGGAAAGCACACGTACCATGTCAACTGGCGCCAAATTTCACTCCCCGTGTGTGTGTGTGTGTGTGTGTGTGTGTGTGTGTGTGTGTGTGTGTGTGTGTGTGTGTGTGTGTGTGTGTGTGTGTGCATGCCTTCGTGCGCGTCCCTGCGTCCGTGCGTGGTGTGTGTGTGTGTGTGTGTGTGTGTGTGTGTGTGTGTGTGTGTGTGTGTGTGTGTGTGTTTGCGCGCGCGCGCGCGCGCACGCACACGTTCATGTCCACACACTCACACACCTACATAATAAACAGGACCTACTTTTGGGTGTTCAGATCCAACGACTAACAACGATTTCATGCGTCTGTTTAATTGCTTTACCTAAGATAATACCACCCCACTAATAACAAGGCCGACAGGTTTAATCAATCACCTCTCACGACGATTTATCCCCCCTCTAAACTCATGCATCACCGCCAAGCCAGAAGTCATATGGAAGCGATTCAAACGAACGACGCTTCAAGCTTCATACAGATCACACAGTATCTTGGATGACGTCAGCATCGACCTCCGGACCATGGCCAAGCACAGTGTGACAGCGCCATCTTGACAGTGCCTCGTTATTTATCGCCCCTGAGTCGGGTTGCCTAGCAACAAGGGAGGCTAAGCTGGACTTCGTAACGACTGAACTCGTCCCAGTAGGTGACGCTATCAGTCCGATGGTGTTGAATCCACGGCTGGTCGTGTTGTCCCCCCCCCCTGGCGGCGATGATAAGGTACTAAAATATTGCTGGGTTATGTAAGTTAGGTGGCAATCTCGCTCCGCACGCGCACGTTCGTCAAATGAAGACAAGATACTTTAGAACATTGCTGGGTTATGTAGATTAGGTTGGAATCACAATTCACGTACGCATATTCATCAATCGGAGATAGATATTGTAATATTGTAAGTTAGGTGGGAGTCAAGCTTCGCACACTCATATTCGTCATGGAGAGCTAGGTACTTTC
>JADBJO010005292.1:52500-62500 GCA_016801955.1 Conus betulinus | reverse complement strand
AGAGAGAGAGAGAGAGAGAGAGAGAGAGAGAGAGAGAGAGAGAGAGAGAGAGAGAGAGAGAGAGAGAGAGAGAGAGAGAGAACACAACTCAGAAATGTCTTAATCTACATTCGCCTCTTGTCACAACAATACATAGGGAAAGATCTGAAGTGGGGATAGGGCGTGGTGGGAGGAAGGGGGTGATTCTGCCATGGCGAGAGAATAGGGGACGACAAAGAAGGGAAGGGGTGGGGGGGGGGTTGACATCATGAGACACACAGACAGACAGATAAAAGAGAATGGTGGTGAGGGGGTGCTCAAGCGTTGGTTTTCGTATTTTCTGTAAATTGGAATTGACGCGTTAATTGTCCAGCTTTCTATATAATGTTTTCATCAGCAGATGTTAGGGCATAAAGTCTAAACAAGGGGACAGTATGACAAGGAATGGGGGGAAAACAAACAAAGGAAAATGTTCACACGTTCACGAATTAGATGGAGATCACATGGATCTCCGTAAGTTGAAGGAGAAAGGGGCTTCATTCTAAGATTAGTCAACACGCCAGACGGCATAGTGAACGTTCCAGGATGCGGTTTCAGGATGCGAGACAGAAAGAAAGTGAGGAATGTGTGAAAAGAATATATATATATATATATATATATATATATATATATATATATATATATATATATATATGTGTGTGTGTGTGTGTGTGTGTGTGTGTGTGTGTGTGGTGTGTGTGTGTATGTGTGTGTTGTGGTGTGTGTGTGGTGTGTGTGTGTGTGTGTGTGTGTATCGAACAATTAAGTAGTGGGGGGAAACAAGTGCAGGCTTAATTCTTCCGTCACTCAAGTGATGACTTGGCAAAGATTTGAAAGAAAAAAAAGAAGAGAGAGGGAGAGGGAGAGAGAGAGAGAGAGAGGAGAGAGAGAGAGAGAGAATGGGAGAGAGAGAGGGGGGAGAGAGAGAGACTAATAGTAACCTCCCTGTCTTTGTAGTTGTTCGTGTCTGTCTGTCCCCTCCCTCTCTCGCATATGTCCTGTCCCTCCTCCCTCCCCCACCCCCAGCGCCTCCTTCCCTCCCTCCCTCCTACTCTCTCTCTCTCTCTCAGTCACTCGCTCTATCTCTGTAGCTCGCTCTCGCTCTCGCTTCTCTCTGTCTGTTTGTTTGTCTGTCCGTCCGTCCGTCCGTCTGTCTGTCTGTCTGTCTGTCGTTCTGTCTCTGTTTCTGTCTCCCCACACACACTCCTCTCGCTCTCTCTCTCTCTCTCTCTCTCTCTCTCTCTCTCTCTCTCTCTCTCTCTCTCTCTCTCTCTCTCTCTGAACAGAGGTAGCCAAAATGTCAAAGAAGGTTGAGTTTCCAAACGGAGTGACTGAGGGCGGAAAATGACGCAAAATTCGGAAAGAGAGGGGATTAATTACCGCCAAGAACACAGAGCACAGTCCTGTACTCTATCTGTGTTCTTGGCCATAACTAACCCCTCTCTTTCCAAATTTTGCTTCAAAGAAGGTTGTCAAAAAGAGCCACAGAAAATAGGCAATTACTAGCACAAAATTCAGAAAACAGCGAATTACTAGCATAGAATTTCGAAAATAGGAATTACTGGCATAGAATTTTTGGAAGGCGTGGATACGATGTACTGAGAGAAGTCCCTGGTAATGGTACAGCAGCGCTTTTACAGCAAAGATACCTTTATGTGTGTCGACATTCTTAGAAGTACGCAGTGCGTGAGTGTGTGTGTGTGTGTGTGTGTGTGTGTGTGTGTGTGTGTGTGTGTGTGTGTGTGTGTGTGTTTGAACAGCAGACATTCTTTTCTTCATCGTTAAATAGTGAGATGGCAACGTCACTGTCCCACACTGCAGCGCAATTTAGCAACGAAGATTTTTATTTTATCTGTTAATCAGATTTTGTACAAGCTGGGGTTTTTGTCACGATTAGCGTTATGATTATGCATACCATCAGAATCAGAGAATCTTCCGATCTTCTCAAGCCTAAGGTATAAAACGCGCCTCGCTAATCACTGACGTCAGGACTAACGTGAATGGACTAGGTGCTAAAAACAACACTAACATGGATCAACGTATATGGATGATGTGCTAAAAAGAACTCTGACATCAGGACCAACGTGTATGGATGACATGCTAAATTCGGCAGTCATCTAACGGCTAAAGGCCACCGCGTTTCCCTCATAGGAGCGACCAGCAGACGCCAAGCCAGGAAGCCCAAGTTGAAAAAGGACTGGGCAGATTAAGGCAGAGCGGACGTCTGACTGGATATCGGCGTTTACAGGAATGGACATTCCCAAGTCCCCGTCCCCTGGTCAACATTGTCCACTTAGCTCCAGGGCCGGACGGACAAAGAGGAGGCTTGTGTGTTCGGAGTTTTGTTGTCCGTCCGTTGTCTGCCAACAGTCAACTGGGCCAGCTGGCATTTTCTTCTCCAGGAGATGGCGCCAAGAGATCCTTGGTGGCCCTGTTGTAGAACTCACGGCTACGGACGGTGGCGTGGTTGGAACATAAGAACTGGTGTAGACACACACACACACACACACACACACACACACAACACACACACAACACACACACACACACACACACACACACACACACACACACACACACACACATACACACACACAACACACACACACACACAAGATTAGATCAGAACAGGCAGACAAGACGAATAAGCAATCGACAGTTTTCTCCTGTACACCTCTCAGGTTTGTCTGGCTTTTCATGCAGTCTTTTGTCTCATTGTTGCCGCCATCTTGGGAGATTCGAAGTGAAATCGGTAAACACCGTGAAACAGCGCTACGGTGTGAGTTGGATGTTTCAGCTTATACAGCGTACCTCTAGAAGTCCCGTCACACTGAAGACAACGTCTGAACGTGCTGAAGAGGTCTGTTCCTCCCTAAGTGACGGTCTCTGCTGGTCAGCCTCTGGTAATCAATCGAACTGAACCAGCACATCTTGGTTTTTTCTTTATGGAAAGGGGGGGGGGGGGGGGGGGGCGGGGGGAGACATGGAGCAGGACACCCCTACCCCCTGCCCTACCACAGCCCTCATACCTACCCCTGCCCTACCCCCTGCCCTACCACAGCCTCATAGTGCCAGACATCCCTACCCCCTGCCCTACCACAGCCCTCATAGTGCCAGACAGATCCCTACCCCTGCCCTACCACAGCCCTCATAGTGCCAGTGCCAGACAGATCCCTACCCCCTGCCCTACCCACAGCCCTCATAGTGCCAGACACATCCCTACCCCCTGCCCTACCACAGCCCTCATAGTGCCAGACACATCCCTACCCCCTGCCCTACCACAGCCCTCATAGTGCCAGACACATCCCTACCTCCTGCCCTGCCACAGCCCTCATAGTGCCAGACACATCCCTACCCCCTGCCCTACCACGGCCCTCATAGTGCCAGACAGATCCCTACCTCCTGCCTTACCACAGCCTTCATAGTGCCAGACAGATCCCTACCTCCTGCCCTACCACAGCCCTTATAGTGCCAGATACAACCCTACCTCCTGCCCTACAAGAACCCTCACTCCCAGAAAAAAAAGTGTCTTCGCCAGCAGTGTATCACTACCTTCTGAATAACTGATCGTTCACGTTAGACCTAAACGTCACCTGAAATAAGAGAGAAACGAGTATTTCCCCCACCTCCTGTTCTCTCTCTGTCTCTCTGTCTCTGTCTCTCTCTCTCTCTCTCTCTCTCTCTCTTCCCCCCCCACCCCCCCCCCCCCCCCCCCCCCCTTCCCCCCCACCCCTCCGCCTCTCTCTCTCGTCTCTTCTTTCTGTCCCGTTCTCTTTTCTTTCCAGAGTCAGAATAAGACGAACAAAACAAACCAGAAGAACACACGGGAGAAACGCAGACTCCCGCCAACATCGAACAGGTGCTGGATAATACTGCTTCCTCGCTTTGGTCAAGAGCCAGACTTCGGATCCGCACCAAAATCGAAATGGGACCGTTCATGGTCTACATTCTATCTCTCCACCTACTTCCATGAAAATCGATTCAGTGTGTGTGTGTGTGTGTGTGGTTGTAGACACATAGCCACCTCGCCATAAGGTCATACACGGATCTGCCAACCATTAATCCGAGCTAATGATGCTATTATCATCATCCTTTCAAAAACCAAATTAATAAATACCAGCAAACTTGATGGAAGTGTGGGGAACAGGTGTGCGCGAGGGAAGGGGCGGCGGTTTTCTGTCAAAGGAGCGAGTAGCTCGTTCAGAGCACATACCAGCGTCTCCCGCGGGCCACAGCTGTGGCCACAATACCAAGGTAAAACATCTGTGGAGGTGGCGGGGGACAGGGGACCCTCTGTGATGTTCATTCCTCCCTTCCTTTGGGCTGTGTTACAGTCCTACCCCACGCTGTGTTCAACCAGGGGACACGGCTAATCTCTGTACCTGCGTGACCTTAGATTGAGATAGTCATCTGTCTTTTAAGGGGATACCTCGGGGTGGTCCATGTGGTCCTTCCTGCTGTCTCTCTGTCTCTCTGTCATTCTCTCTCTCTCTTTTTCTCTCTTCTCTCTTCTCTATCTACTCTCTCTCTCTTTTCTCTCTCTCTTTCTCTCTCTCTATCTCTCTTCCTTCGCTCTCTTTCTCTCTCTTCTCTCTTTTCTTCTCTGTCTCTGTCTCTCTTCTCTCTCTATCTCTCTGCTCTCTCTATCTCTCTCTCTCTCTATATCTCTCTCTCTCTATCTCTCACAATACATCTGCATCCCTCTTCCTATCGCTTTTCATGTCTCTCCCCTACCTTCTTTCTGTCTCTCCTCTGTCTATGTCTGTCTCTTTCATCATTCTGTCTGTCTGTCTGTCTGTCTGTCTTTTTTATCTTCTCTCTCTCTCTCTCTCTCTCTCTCTCTCTCTCTCTCTCTCTCTCTCTCTCTCTCTCTCTCTCTCTCTCTACTCTCTCCCCTTCCCTTGCTCTCTTCCTCCCTTGTCCGTTCCTTGTTCCTCCCTCCTTCTCAATATTTCTTTCCTCTCCCCCGCCCCCACCACCTCTCTCTCTCTCTCTCTCCTCTCTCTCTTTCTCAGTCCTTAACTTGTTCGTCCCAGACCCCCCACTCCCTCCCCTTATTCCCCACCCCCACCCCATCCCACACCCTCTTCTTTCCCATAGGGGACGTGGGCGGCCACTTACCTTTTTCAGTTTGTGGGTCAAGGAGGGAGGAGGGGTGTGTGTGGGATTTGGTTGATTACCACTGTCAAGTCTCTCAAGTCGGGAAGAAATGAAATAATGATGCACGTGCGTGCGCGCGCGCGCTCACACGCACACACACACACAACACACACACACACACACACACACACACACATATACACACAGACATACGCCGGCGCGCGCGCGCGCGCGCGCATGCACGCACGCACGCACATACACACACACGTAGCGTAACGTTGCGTAACGTAACGATTTCAGTTTGAAGTTGTTGAATTGATGTGTAACATAATACCTCGACGATCTGTCAAACCTTGTATGTAGATGGGCTCCAATGAAGTGTTTAAAACATGAAATACAGACTAGCATCCCAAAACAGGGCTGGACAGCCCGGGATGGCTGAACACAAGAGAAGCTACCGTTTCATACAGCTGGTGTTTTCTACTGTGTTTCTACTGTCACACCGTGTATACAGCCATTGTTCTTACTGTGTCACACCGTGTTATACAGCTATTGTTCTCTACTGTGTCACAATTTCCGTCCAGCCCCGACGGCTGTTGCACAGCATGCTTTCGTGTCCCATCACAGCAGTGTGGTGCCATGTCTGTTGCACTCAGGCCCGCAATGGAGAGCTGTGTGTGTGTGTGTGTGTGTGTGTGTGTGTGGTGTGTGTGTGGCGTGTGTGTGTGTGTGTGTGTGTGTGTGTGTGTGTGTGTGTGTTGGGGGCGGGGGTCCACATGCACTAATGCATATTTCCATGTAAAAATGGTGACATTCTTTCCTTTATGGATAGAGAGAAAGAAGACAAGACAGTGCCCCTTTAGTTGGAGCTTGGTGATCATTGTAATAACGTAAGTTTTTTTTTTTCTGCAATCAGGTGGATGTAAGAATTCATATTTGGAAAATTTCAGATTTGGGCTGAGGTTAAGGGCGTTGCTGGGAGTTGGGTTGGGTTCAGGGGGAAATAGTTCTGGAACAAGAAAGTCCTCTGGTGTTCTGATCACCAGTTTCACAAGCACGCTGCTTCCAAACACGACGTGCTGCCTCGGTCCTTCAAAATCTTTAATCAGCCCGTAAGCGTGTACGTTCCCGCTCCACCCCTCTCTGGCATTAAAAGGGCTTTAAAGCTTTGAGCATGAGCGTTTGTTTCAGTCTTGCCAGAGAAAAACAATCTTCCAAACATATTGCCATGTATATTGTGCAGATTGTTTGTTTTATTGACTCATCTAAAGAGGATTTTTTTTTAATTTATAGCCCAGCTGATCACAGGATGACATAAATTATCAGCGTTGTTACTATGTCAACACTGATCCATAAATGCCTTAAAAAAAGAAACTGCAGAGAGGTACTACTACCAAACACCTATTCAAGATGAGTGACGATGCAATAAGTCGCCCTTATAAATTCTGTCGCAACGTGTAAACTTTGCCTCGTATAACTGTCTGTCCTGGAGACCTGTTCAGAGAGTGTGCTTTGTGTGTGGAGCGTTGTTTTTTCTTTGACAGTTACCGCCAATTTCAAGAGCCCTGAAAAACGAAACTGAGGGGCCATATTTGGCATAGAAAGCCCGTTGAAAAGGGGCTCGCTCGAATTTGGATGGAAAGAAGTGTACGGACGGTGCAGTGACCTTTGCTGCCCAGTTCCTCCGCTGTTTGCACAGCTGTGTGTGAACCTGGCTCGGCGATTTAACGGTGCTGGGTTTTAGCGGTGTGGGGAGATACGGCTAGAAAGAAGAGACAACACCACCAAACATGGAGGACTTATTACATCATAATGTAAATGTACTCATTACTTATATTTTCTCTTCCTTTCCTTTGTGTTTTCTTTGATACATTTATTTTATTAGTTGTTATAAATGTGGTGTATTCTTTTCCTCCATCCAAAATTAACGTGTGGGTCCTGTTTGCTGTTTGGGGTTGCTATAATCTTAGGGTATTAGGCAGCAGCTATGCCTGCTTGAGAACGGCAACGGCGGGGACATAATGTGACCCCCCATTGTTCGGCTTAGCTAGAAACACACCATGCCTCCACTTGAATGGTGATGATGAACGACGTCCTGTCTCACCGGATCTGTTGGTCCTGGGTGCAGCCCTCAGTTTTAAAACCTGGTTGGAAGGCGCTGCAACTCGGCGACAGAATCCCGTCCTCCTCTCTCTCCCCCCCCCCCCCCTCCCCCCCTTTCCACAGCCTCCGCCCCTCTTCCCATTCTCACGGATCTTGAAGAGGCCTTGGAGGCTAACCATCCCTCACTACTAATCCCCTCCACAGTTCGACGGCCGATGGTCGTGCTGAGCTGAGAAACGTTCGGGCCATGTCAAAAACCAGACCAAAACTAACGGCTGTGCGGTATGTCCGTAAAAGTGAGGACTGACCAAACAACAAACATTGAAATAAATGGAAACAAACCAGACATTTAACATCTAAAGCCGTATGGATGTGGAGGGAATGAAGAGGGAGAACGTGGAGGAGAAAGGTGGGGGACGGGACGTGAGACAGTTGTTGGGACAGGGAGGGTGTTGAGGGGAGGTGGAAGGGGTGGAGGGGGTGGGGGGAGAGAGAAGGCTCACAAAAGATCGAAAGTCAGACGTTTGACTGTGACTGCGACCATTAGCCCGGCTAAAAACAAAAAAAGGCCCCATGTAACGTGCGAGTTTCTTCGTTTCAGTATTCGCTTCTCTGGGCCACTTTTATAAATAACCTCCTTGTTCATCTATCCGCTTGTGCAATCATTACGATTAAGCTTGTCTCTTTGCTCCCCCCCCTCCCCCTCCCCCTTTTTTTTTAAGACTGATGAACGTGATAGAAGAGAGAAAGACACAAAAAAAAAGCGATGGAGTGGCAACAGTACAGAATGGAGTGGAGAGAACCATTCCAGAGACTCAGACACTCATGCGACAAGAGCTAGAAGCATCCCACAGACATTTTTACCAACTGAGGGATTGAGGGAAAGAAAGAAGAAGGAAACAGTGATAATAAGAAGATGAACGAGACTCTCTGCTCGAGAGTATTGATCCACGAGAGAGAGAGAGAGAGAGAGAGGAGAGAGAGATGAGAGAGAGAGAGAGAGAGAGAAGGAAAACTATACAGAATTGGCCTGCCCTTGGAGATGGAGGACTGGATGGTGTTGCTCCGGCCCTCCACTATTGACCGAGTTAATCCCACCTGTGGCCAGTGGACGGATAGGGGACCGTGGACGTGGTGGAACAGGGAGAGTACTGGGTCCGGACAGCTCGTGCTATTGTCATACAGGGAGGGAGGGGGGATAGACAGGGAGGATCTCTTCTGCCGTGGGACTGCTGAACATATCGACCTGCTGGGGGCGGCACTAGGTTATTAGGCCGTTCCTCTCACTGTGAAGCCATTATTGCATGTGATGAAAGTAGAAGTTGTGGTCAGCAGTAGTAGTACGAGCAGTAGCAGCAGTAGCCCATTGTTGTAGTCAGTAGTACTTTGCAGCAGTCGTAGAGGTATGGTGTAGGGTTGTTCCCTGTCCTGTGGTCATCGTCATCGTCATCGTCGTCGTCGTATTCATCATATCATCATCATCATCATCATCATCATCATAATCATCATCATCATCATCATTCCATCATCTTCTCTCTTCTTTCTCTTCTTCTTCTTCTCAGTAGCAGCAGCAGCAGCAGCAGCAGCAACGTAAATAAGCACCAGCAGCAGTAGCACGTATGGCGACGAACGTCACTTAACAACTGCTGTGAGATTTCCCGAAGAGAAAAACAGGTCACTCAGCGAGTCATTGGCATCAGAGCAGGACCCGGGCAGGCATGAAGGAGGACGCTCCTTTCAAATGTGCAAGAGGAAAGCGAAAAGTAGACGCCATCTTGTTTACAGAGCCCTAGCAACTGAACCTAAACTAGCTGTCTGATTATGCTTTATCACAGTGTCATCTGGCATGTGCTAACTGAAATTCGATTGTTCTGTTTTTCTTTGTATATGCTGGAAATAGTGTATAATTTATACGATAAAAAATAGCTCACAAGTGAACACTTCTGGACACCAACATTTATTAATTGCACCAAGGCCTTGTTTAAAGAATCGGCTAATTATAGACAGACACAACTAGATTTTCTGAGAATTTTGTGTGTGTGTAATTTGATCTCCTTTCTTTTTTTTCCATACCCCCCTAAAGATACATTCCACGCGGGTTCCCAAGCCTGCAGTCTAAAAGGAAAGGTATGGGACTGTTTTCTTTATGCCAGCTAGTGCAAAGATAAGATAGGGTCTCGGGTGAGTTCAAAGGCCTAGATGAAGCCCCAAACGCTATGTAGTCCTGTTCATTAATTTATTTTTCGCTGGAGCAGGGCAGGAGAAGAGCTAGCATGAAAAGGGTGACATTAAAGTATAGATACTAACCCCCCATCCACTGTCAGCAAAGGGAACCACTGCCTTTGTGTTTGGAACAGAACATTATTTAAGCCCCTCCAGAGTGGACATTTGTGTATAGAAATCAGCATAGAACACTGGATGAGGAGCTAAGCGGAGGAGGCGGGAATGTAGCGGTTATTTGCCAGGATTTCCGTCTGACTCGTAAAAGAATCTTGGGTGACGTTTCTTACGGCATCGTGTTGATAGGATAAGCTGCAGCACTAGCGAGCAATAGTAGATCTTGGTCATTATATCATCATCATCATCGTCGTCGTCGTCGTCGTCCGTCGTCGTCGTCTATCATCGTCGTCGTCGTCGTCGTCGTCGTCGTCGTCATCGTCATCATCATCAATCATCATCATCAATCAGCATCATCATCATCGTCATCATCATCATCGTCATCATCATCGTCATCATCATCGTCGTAGTCATCGTCGTCGTCTAGTCATCATCATCGTCG
>JADBJO010005292.1:32500-45000 GCA_016801955.1 Conus betulinus | reverse complement strand
TCTCTCTCTCTCTCTCTCTCTCTCTCTCTCTCTCTCTCTCATTCTCGCGCGCGCGCGCGCGCGCGCTCGCACCGTCTCTTCCAGCTTCTCAAGGGAAAAAGGGCACAGGCGTAGGAAAGGTGGGTGGTTAGTTCCTATCACCATCAAGTTGCCGGTGGCAGGAACTAAACAAAGAGATGAAAGCAGCCTGGCTGCCCCTTGATAGCTGCCTCACGCCCAGCAGCTGGCCTGGAGACAAGGTGAACAACTTTGATAATGTCAGTACTGTCTTACATGGCTTATATGTTGCTGAAATTGCCATGGTCATTTCTCAGTCAGGCTGCAAAATTTTTTTATAAAGATAAACCATTTTGTGCACCACTAGGGTATTTCATTTATGTAAATAAGCGTATATCAGATGTGGAGTTTGAAAGTATTCACGTGGATGATAAGTGAAGTGTGAAGGTTTGGTTGTTTTTTTTTCTCGATAAGTGTCTAATAATTATCATCTGGCGATGAAAGGACATTAAATATATCACTGAACTGAACTGAACTGAACCGTGCAAGGTCGAGTTGTCCCAAGACCCGATTTGGACCGAATGGACAGTAGACCGTGTGCCCTAAAGCCTCTCCATTTGCCTAAGGTTTCAAAAAGTCGGACAAGTAGAATTTCAACAATGTTGATCTTTTTCTCCCCAAGTAAGAGTGAAACCAGTGAATAGCAGCGTTATTTTAAATAAACGAGGCTGGAATATTATTTGCCATCTGTCTATCTGTCTGTATGTCTGTCTCTGTCTCACTTTCTCTCTGTGCCTATCTCGCTGCCTCTGTTCTTCTGAATCTGTCCCTTTCTGTCTGTCTGTCTGTCTGTCTCTTTTTTTCTCTCTGTCTCACTCTAACTGTCTCTCTCTCTCTCTGTCTCTGTCTGTCTGTCTGTCTCTCTCTCTCTCTCTCTCTCTCTCTCTCTCTCTCTCCTCCCCCCCCCCCCCCCCCCCCCCCGTCTCCAGTTGTGTCCTCAGTGATGCCTCAGTCCGTGTTGTCTTCCATCCCTGCTGTCAGTTTCTCGTTCGCCTTTGTTACATCTTTGTTTGGTATGTTCATGCTGTGGACAAAGAGATCTGGAACTGGATCACAATGACTCGTTTGATGATGATGACATTGTTGTGGGCTCTGCAACTGGTGAAACACAAGCATGGGTACCCGACCCACACAGCACTTCCAACACGTGGCAGTTCTGGGGAGGGGGGGGGGGGGGGGGGGGGGGGCAAGTTTGCACACGAGAGAATTTTGGACAACTAGTGGGTGAGTCTACGACTTTGTACACCCAAAGCAATGAGAAAGCTGTATGAGACATTTTCCAGTGAATAATTTGGGGGACTTTCTTCTCTGTCTTTTTTATGCAGTCTGATCTTCATAGTCCTCTCAGTACTTAATTTGCACGCCAATCATTCCGGCCGTCCCCAATACAAACACATGCAGGCTTGTCCTGAAGCGGGACTAATGGGGGGCTTTTCGACATATTGCGCTGCAACAGGTGTTTTACAAGTGAGAGTGAACGTTTTTGCTTGGTGCGTTGATCCACCAGACAGAGAGGCGGACGTTGAGGTCGTCTCTGGTCGTGCCCCTTATGCCCCCCCCCCCCCCCCCCCCCTGACCTCTTTGAGCCAGATCTTGTCTTCCAACATTCGTCACAGACGATTCCACATCCATTTTGCGCCCAATTTGAGGAGATAAGTGATCGTGCGTTCTCTGTTTTCTTTGCCTTGAATGGTGTTTGTCTTGTATGAAGAAGACCAAAGAAGTCGAAACGCGCGCGCGCGCGCGCGCGTGTGTGTGTGTGTGTGTGTGTGTGTGTGTGTGTGTGTGTGTGTGTGTGTGTGTGTGTGTGTGTGTGTCTTTTTCTTCAGCGGAATTGTGATTTTTCTTCTAAATTCGTCGCAGAACTGGTGTGCCAGTCAGTAGATGTTACTTTTCGTGATGGTACTGGAAGAATACGTGAATAGATAAATTAAGGATGCATCATTGGAAAGATATTACCTTTCCGACATAAAAAGACATGGCTCTAGTTTGCATCGAATATTTTCTTTGAGAAAAGCCGCCTTTTAGAGACCTGGATGTGTAAACGTTTTATTCCCGCTCCTCTCTTCCATCTCCTACACGTGCTTATCCTCCCCTTTCCCAACTCTCTCCCTCTCTGTCTGTCTGTCTGTCTGTCTGTCTGTCTCTCTCTCTCTCTCTCTCTCTCTCTCTCTCTCTCTCTCTCTCTCTCTCTCTCTCTCTCTCTCTCTCTCTCTCTCTCTTACCAACAAGAAATGAGCGTGTCCTCTTTGATCTTGCTATGCGCATATATGAAGCACAAAAGCGACTACGAACATATGTTCATAATAGTTTTGCATAGTATTGAATGTATAACTACTTTTGGGGGGGTGGGGGGGGGGTGGGGAGGGGAAGAATCCTTATTTATTTCATGTATTGCGGGTGTCACCTTTTCAGCATGGGCTATGGTTGTAATCTGAATACATTATTCGTTCTCTCTCTCTCCTCTCTCTCTCCTCTCTCTCTCTCTCTCTCTCTCTCTCTCCTCTCTCTCTCTCTCTCTCTTTCTCTCTCTCGTGTTTCGATTTAGAGAAAAAAAAATGATATGTAGGCTGTGTTTGTAAATCATGATTATGCAATAAGTGGTTTATTGTGATGAGAATATTGTTTGACGAATGGTCTTCTTCTTTATTTTCTAGTTATTAGTACTATTCAACTGTTTTCTGTGTGTACGCTTGTTTTGACTTCTATTGTTGGCAGAGTCTGGCAACACTAAGTAGAAACTGCGCATGCACTCCCTTGGCATAAGAGTTGGTTAACTATTATCAATAGAACATTGTCGTTGTCATTGTCTCTTGTGATGTTGTGTGGTGTGCATGTGGTCTGGTGATGTATGCATGTATGTGTGTGTGTTTATGTGTGTGTGTGTGTGTGTGTGTGTGTGTGTGTGTGTGTGTGTGTGTGTGTGTGTGTGTGTTCATGAAAACAGGAAGCCACGGCTCCTATGACGTAGGTCCCGGTGTTAATGTTCTTAATTTCATAAAACTGTGGCCGTTTGGTTTGAAAGAAATCGCTTTGCAAAAGCGCAGAATGGCACAAGCTGGAAACGTTTGCCTTAATTAGTAACAATCTTCACTGTATATCCACTGCTTGTTAGAGTCACAAAGTTGTTTCGGTTGTTTAGATACCACCTGATGTCGTAATAGTGTGAACACTGATGAATATCTTTGATTGCATTTTGCTTCGTTTTGCTTTGTTGTTGTTGTTGTCGTTGTTGTGTTATTTCACATTATTATTGCCATTTTTTTACGTCAACAAAAATACTATTTTGTTACATTGATAAATTACCGCTTTCAGCACCGCATTTTTCTCGATGGCAATTAACACTTATCATAACGCTTTTAAGCTACTGTAAGCTCCCCTGTCTATTGTTTGTCTGCCTTTCTGCCTGCCTGCCTATCTACCTACCTACCGACCTACCGGTCTACATCAACTATTCAGTTCTGTGACTGTGGGACTCTGCTTCGTTTCACAAAGTGATGAAGGGATGGAGGTTTGGAGAGGTGGGGAAGGCAGGAGGGGGAGAGAGAGAGAGAGAGAGAGAGAGAGAGAGAGAGAGAGAGAGAGAGAGAGAGAGAGAGAGAGAGAGAGAGAGAGAGAGAGAGAGAGATAGGGAGAGAGAGGAGAGACAGAGAGAGAGAGAGAGAGTCAAACAGACAGAGAGACAGACAGACAGAGACAGGATGGTTGGGTGGAGAAACAGGACGGTGTGAACGGGGTATATGGCTGGGGAGGTCAGAAGAAGGTGTCTGCCTCAGTGGCCGTGCAGCTGGACCTGTTATTAAAGGCGGTGAAGTGTGTTGGTCAGCTGTTTGGCTGCCCAGGTGGTGATGGGTCAGCAAACCACCGTGTCCGCTGGTCATGGCCTCTGAAATACCCACACAACAAAGAGAGAGAGAGAGAGAGAGAGAGAGAGGAGAGAGAGAGAGAGAGAGAGAGGAGAGTGCTGTGTTTGCTCTTATCTTATGTGGTCAGCCTCCAAATTTGTCTGGAGAAAACAGTACGCATTGTTGACACCAAACAGAGCTCGGTAAAAACAAAGAGAAAAAAAAAACAAAAACAGCACAAAAAAAAAACAGGAACCATCAAGAAAGGGTAGAGAGTACAATACAGAGAGGGGAGGAGGAGAGAGAAAAGAGGGTAGTGTGTGTGTGTGTGTGTGGGGGGGGGGGGGGGGGGGGGGGGGGGGGGGGGGGGGTTGGAGGGTATTGCACGGGTGGAGAGGAGAAAGGCTTGAATTCTTGTGAAATCCTGCTGTGTCTTTGCTTCCTACACGAACATCTCATAACATGGAACCGGCTGGCAGTCGTGGTTTGTAATCATTTGCTTTCAGGATGGAGGAGGAAGTGGGGGAAAGGGGGGAGAGAGGAGATGTTAAATGAAGATATTTGAATATGTTTTAATTTCAGTGTCTACAAATCACCTTTGTGAATAAAACAGGACCCTTGTGAACTCCACCTTTAGCTAGGGGAGAGGGTTGTGCGGGAGGAGGGGGAATGCCAGTTCTGAGAACCTGTGTTTCTTCCAGCAACTCAGTTTTCATCATGAAGACGTACAACACAGGCTAGTCGGTAGTTACTGGAAAACGTTAGTCATAGTTTGCTTTTTTTCTTAACTGAAGCAAACTGTTGTCACAGAAATTTTTTCTTACTTTCTTTTTGTACGATGTTTTTCTTATTATTACAGGATAAAAGCGGTAATAGTTTTCAGCATTTGTTCATATTCTACAATCACTTACAGTGAATGTCGAGATCATAGAGCTCAAAGACACACAGCCGGTGCTGCATAGTCAATACGCTTCCGGAGATGCTGAGCGAGCCAGTGACGTTCCTCAATGGAGGTGGTAGAGTACAGAAAATGTTTTGATTTGGCCACTTTTTTTTTTTGTTGTTTTTGTTTTTTTTTTTTGTTTTGCTTCCGACGATGTATACAAACTAACGTGCTCATACAGAGAACAGCAACAACTTGAAGCTTACGGTGTGTGCTTGGTCATGTTGAAGACATCACTGTGAACTACAGACTCTGGTGAATGGTTTCTGGTGGCTGGCTAAAAAGCTCTGTGGACTTTGGGGCACTTACATATAACACAGCAACAACCTGAAGCTAACGGTGTGCTTGGTCACATCAAAGACAACACTGTCAGCTACAAAAAACTCTGCTCAATGGTTTCTGGTGGCTGATCGTACAAGCTGTGTGGAATTCGGACACTTGCACATAACGGCATTACACTGAAGCTGACGGGTCTGCTGGCTATACAAGCTGTGTGGAATTCGGACACTTGCACATGACGGCATTAAAACTGAAGCTGACGGTCTCCTGGCTATACAAGTTGTGTGGAATTCGGACACACTTACACATAACGGCACTAAAACTGAGGCTGACGGTCTCCTAACAAGCTCTGTGGAATTCAGGCTGTGCTTCGCAGGGAGAACACCCATGGGAAACCTTGGTTTATTATGTTTCAGCCGTGGTGAATGAAAAAACAAAAATTATCAGTGGGATGAACTGATTTATTATGACCACCAGAACAAACAAACAAACAAAAACCAAAGCATGATTTGTCACTGAAGTTTAAACAAAAAGTCTTCATTTCACGCGCAAAGTTCACAATTATCTCCTAAACATTTCACCTCTGTCGACCGTGTATCACTCTGCTGGCTCCCATTTCTTCCCATCGTCCACGCACATATATGCACACACACACACGCGCGCGCGTGTGTGTGCGCACCCCACCCCTGCCGTGTGCTTCTGTGACCGGCCCTTGGTTTACTGTTTATTGCCCTCTCTCTCTCTCTCTCTCTCTCTCTCTCTCTGTCCTAAACACACACGCACGCACGCGCGCGCGTGCACACACACACACACACACACACACACACTCACATACTCTCTCTCTCTCTCTCTCCTCTCTCTCTCTCTCTCTCACACACACACACACACACACACACACCGAGATGTGCTTCTTTTCAATCCTTTCTTCCTCCCCTGAGGTGGATATTAACCTTGCGGCTAAGTGTATGTGGCCCCTGGTTTTTACACTCACAAACTTTACGGTCGGACGTTGGACGTTAAAAAGTCGTGGCGACAGAATCAGAGAGCTCCGCTCACCTCAGTCAGTAGTCTCACAAGCTGGCAGTGTTGGCCCAGTCATTGCACGGACGTCACGTGTTGGGCCGTCACTCTCACTCGTCTGACCAGCCGGTCCGGTGCCCTGACTTGTTACTTTAGCGAAAATAGTCGCATGCGTCAAGTCCGTCTCTTCGAGGCCATAAGATCAAAACAACCAGCTTTTTTTTTTTATTGGCGTGTTTTTTTTTTCTGTAGCGGAAGGAGAGGGGGGAGCAGGGGGGGGGGGGGGGGGGGCGGGGGGAGGAGAGGAGGGAGGAGAGAAGAGGGGGAGGATGTTGGGAAGAAGAGGAGGTGCGGATGTGGCTTCAGGACTTTCGTGGCGCTGTGTGTAACAATCTGGCTTGAGTTATGCATCACACACTGCACCAGACACAACGCTATTGCCAACGACAACAACTGCCACGAAAAAAGCAGACTTCGATCTGCACACATATCTTGTCTTTAAGGTCTGCAAATACATCTTGTCCTCAAGGTCTGCAAAATTATCTTGTCCTTAAGGTCTGCATATATATCTTGTGTTTAAGGTCTGCATATATATCTTGTGCTTAAGGTCTGCAAATATATCTTGTCTTAAGGTCTGCAAATATATCTTTGTCCTTAACGTCTGAAAATATATCTTGTCCCTAACGTCTGCAAATATATCTTGTCCTTAACGTCTGCAAATATCTTGTCCTTAAGATCTACAAATATCTCTTGTCCTTGAGGTCTGCAAATATATCTTGTCCTTAAGGTCTGCAAATATATCTTGTCCTTAAGGTCTGCAAATATATCTTGTCCTTAAGGTCTGCAAATATATCTTGTCCTTAAGGACCTGCGGCCAGCAGGACATAAAACTCCCTTTGACCGGAGTTGTTCATCACACATGCTCACTGCAAGGTGGCAGGGAATGGCAAGGGGGAGATGGCAGATCTTTCTCGATGGACGTCGATGTGACAGGTCAACGTTAGGCGGCGCAGTCAACCTTCTAACCACTATGGGTGGCGGTGGGTTAGCCTGTGTTAGCGGGGAGACGGCTCCTGGAGATGTAGAGCTGTTGGCGATGAAGCCTGATGGCAAATCATGTTGTTGGATCGGCATGGTGAGCACACCTCTCAGGGTAGGACTGAAAGAGTGTTCTCACGGCTGTATCAGTGAGGACTATAGGAGGGAATCGTGCAAGGCTGAAAAAGTGTTCTCACGTCTGTATCAGTGAGGACTATAGGAGAGATTCATACAACGCTCCAGCGACGTCCGTCCTGCTGCTTCTTTGAGGCGGCCTCAAGCGGCACAGAACCATCGCCACCCGAGCATGAAGAAGGCTGCCTAATGGTCCTGAGAACAGGCCTTGACGGGAGGGGGGGGGGGGGGGGGGATGAAAAGTACCGACACAGTTTACTCGGCCCCCCAGTCGCCGACCCACACCACAAAGTGAAAGCCAGATCACACGGAAGCACAACCAAGTGCTGGACACCAATTCAGCTGGAACAAACAAGACACGAGGACCCAGACTCCAGTCTGGGATGAAAACCAGCACGAAGATAAAACAGCTCCCGTCCAGAACCATTGTCCAGACTTCTGCCAACGACCAGGCATCCTGTCACCAAAAGTAGACTGTGGTCTGGGACACCATGTCTTTAAGGACCTGTGGCCGAGAGGACGTTAAACTCACCTCTGTTACGACGTGCTCAGTGATGAGGCGTGACAGTTAGGTATCTCCGGAGAAAATGGAATGACAAGCTGAGTGACTGGGGCCGGAAACGGAAGGAGATGAGACCAGATCCGAAGCAAGACTAGGAGCTGCCATTGAAAAGTCAGCAATCATCAGTGACACGGTTAGCTCCCCTAATCGCCTACACCAGCAAACGCAGTGTGAGGCGAATTGAAGTAAATGGTGCACAGCGTTCAAACCCCGTACCCCGGAAGTGATTAACAAAAAACGAAAGAAATGTTGATTGATTTTAGAAAGAATCCAAAAGCTGTACCACCACTTTTTATCAAAGGTGCTGAAGTAGAACGTGTTGAATCATACAAATATTTAGGAACTTTTATAGATAATAAGCTGAATTTTAAATCCCATGTTGAGTATGTCCACAAAAAATGTCAAACCAGATTATATTGTCTTCGCAAGCTGCGATCATTTCATGTGAATACTGACATTTCTTCGGACATTTTATTCATGCTTCTTGGAATCTGTTTTAACTTTCTCATTTATGTGTTGGTATGGTGGGTTGACTGTGAAGAGTAGAAATGTGCTTGAGAAAGTGGTGAACGTGGGAGGAAAAATCGTTGGTGAGAGACAAAAAAGTCTGAGTGAGCTGTACAGGTGCCGTGTTGTTTGTAAAGCGAAGAAGATTGCGTGTGACCAGACCCACGTTCTTGCAAATCAGTATGACCTTCTTCAGTCAGGACGAAGATATCGATCGGTTAAATGCAGAAGTGTCAGATTTAAACAAAGTTTTATTCCCCTGTCCATTGATTTTATGAACCGAGGAGATGTTTAACAGTCATATCAGTAATCAGGGCAGGGCACTTCGGAGACCACAGAACTCCGCACAGATTGATCGGGTTCGTCCGCCATTGCATCCGTCTCCGTGACCAAACTGTAAGGTGAAAGAAAAATTGGTGTGTGTGAATATAATATGGAAAAAAAAGGTTCGACTGGTGGGCTTCTGTTCACCCCCCCCCCCCCCCCCCCCCCCCCTTAGCCTTTTATTTTTATTGTTCAAACTTTCAGTGAGCAAGTCAGTTCATGTCTGAAAAATTTCAAGCCAGTGTAAAACAATTTAGGTACGGACTCCAGGAGTTACTTCCATCATTTATTTGTTTATCTATTTTGATAATTTATTAATGTTCTCTCCAGGAAGCGTTTCTATTCCTTGAAAACATAATCATTACGTCATAGATAGTAGTCACTTACTTAAGCAGTTAGTTCAGATTTTATATTCATTGGAAATTTGGAAATAATCTTGTCGACCAGATCCTTGATCAGCTCTTTGATCGGTATTCCTCTTGGAGCCACTTCCCACAACATCGGTTCTGCAGCTTTCTTGTAGTTCTTGCCGACCGACAGACCAACCAGCCAACACACACAGAAACAGACACAGTTTAAAACATGATATATTGGGTGGAGTTGATATAAATGCTTATTAAATTATGACCCATCTGAGGGGGGAAAGTGCGCACGCATTCGCGCGCGCGTGCGCGCGCGCGCGCCGCGCGCGCGCACAAACACACACACACACACACACACACACACACACACACACACATACACACACACACACACACCACACACACACACACACACACACACACACACACACACACACACACACACACACACACACACACACACAACACCACACCACACAAAATCTCTCCTCACACAGATAAATCTCTCTCTCTCTCTCTCTCTCTCTCTCTCTCTCTCTCTCTCTCTCTCTCTCTCTCTCTCTCAATTTATCATCCCAGAACTTCTTGGACAAATGATTGCGTGTTTTCGCTCATGATAGATAGTGATTTTACAACCCTCCGTTTCCTGCACTGAATGCTAGTTCAGAATGATCCTACAGTCAACACTTCCATGAGCTGCCAGTGAAGATGTCACACCTCTCTGCCCATGAACTCGTCCTTGGCTTGACCACCACATGTTGTCCAGTGAGCCATGGCTAGGGAGGTCTGGCCATTGCTGTCCCCGTGTTACGTGGGAGTGGGCACTTACAACGCCACTGTCGACAGACAGACACTATTATTATTTTTATCATTGTTATTATTATTAACATAGAAAAGGGAAAAAAGGTGAAGTGGTAATATAGAATAAGCGTATTTATGCAGCTGGATGTAGACTGAAAAGTGAATGGCATGGGACTGACCCTGGGATATTATGACACACACAGGACCATCCCTGAATCGCACACTGTGACCATTGTTGCCATTGTTGCGCTGGGTGACAGATTAAGTAGCGGGGTGTCAGACTGTTACGTATTCATGGATGGTGACTTTTGTGCTGGAATTCCTGAAGGCCTTCAAGTTGTCCAACACGAGGACGATCAGCTGTGCTGCAGGGAATAGGGTGAGAGCAGATCGGAGGAGGGATGGGGAAAAGCATGTAGTGGTGAAAGTCAGCATACTGACGACAACACAGGGATTCCAGTTCAGTCCAGTATTGTTCCTTCTCACAAGAAATTATTGTTATGAAAATCAAGAGAACTTACATATGCCTGTCCTGGGTTAGGAGCAAGCTGTAAGCGCTTTACAATCAACTCTCGTTTTACACAACGGGGTTGCCTGCCTGGGTAGAGCCAGTTTAAGAGCTGCCTGTCAGAGCTCCGTTCGGTCATTTCCCCTGTCATTTAGACAGTCTCGTTCACTCCCATTTTCTTCCCTTCATTCTTTCCATTCTTCACGCAGATGCATGCTATGTGTAACGTGCCATCCATACCAACGGCAAAACTGGCCTTTTCTTCCGAAGGTTGCTGATAGGATTTTACGTGTGCGCAAGATGTTATGCGCGCGTTCACACACAGAACCTCGGTTTATAGTTCCATTCGGAGGACTTTTGGGGAAATGGACTCAAGTTTCAGTTTCAGTTTTATCAAGGAATTGTCACTGCGCGCGGACTAGTCTATATACGCTACACCACATCCGCTCAGTTTCGAGACGACACTGCGCATGATTTTAAGCTGATAATAAATGAGTTAATAACGAAGACGAGAGAATTTAAGAAGAGGGTCTCGTAATGGAGTTTCGAACCCTCAACCCCAGGATCACCAAGATTACGAGTCCGGCGCTCTAAAAACTGAGCTATTCCTGCCCCCCTGCCCTGTCTTGAGGCGATCCCAGATTTCATCCTCACGATTTGCTAACATCGTGCGAACCTGTCCTTGTAGTGGACACCGCCGACCTGAAGAATGTGGTGCAGATGGGTGGACACCATGGGAAAACATCGCTGAGTGACGGCCTGACACCGTGCTGTTGACCATCAGCTCATCCGTTGTTAGTCCACCGCCAGCTGTGCAGTGGAGCGTGGTCCAGGAGTGCTCTAGCCGCTGGCGTTTTTGGGGGTAGTAGAATGGGAGTGGCAGGGTATGCAGTCCATTGTGCTCGGTGCAAGGTTACGTGCAGAAAACTCCCGTGTCCGCATGGGAGGTTACTAATGGTGTGCCGCATGGCTGAGGATGCTGAAGTGCAGGAGAAGATTGCATTTCGACGAATTGGACAGTGTGCGTTGGCTCATGTCAATAAAGAAAAATCAGTGTATCGCCAAACGAAAGAACAAACAAATTAGAGAACGAACACTGCGCGTTTCGACCTCTTTAGTCTTCAGGCAAGACGAACAACATTCAAGATAATCAGAAGAAGACTGCAGTTGGACGAAATTGAAGGTATCTTTTGGCTCTGTAAAGAAAAAAAAAAAAGAAAAAAAAAGAGAAAAACGTACTGTACTGTCAAACGAAAGAACAAATTACAAAAAGAAACTACGCGTTTCGACCTCCTCGGTCTTCTTCAGGCGAGAGAAACAACAATCAAGATCATGAACACGAAACACGAACACGGACAGATACTTATCTCCTCAAACTGGCCTTCCCCCCCCCCCCCCCCCCCCCCCCACCCCCCCCCCAAAAAAAAGTTGAAAAGGATTATGGATTATTTTGTAAATGAAATATATGCACAGGCGTGGGCTGTATGAGACCAGAAAGACAGACCGACAGACTGACATACACACAGACACACACATACACATTCACTCATATTCACACACACAAACGCGCGGTCCGATCTGTTCTTTGCGTGGTAAAAAACACCCTGGTAGTAATAACAATAATAGCAATGATGATAATAACGATAAGTATGGGGAAGAGGAGGAGGGTAGTTTCTATGGGGTCCACCCCAATGCTGTGGGCTGCGATGCGCTTTACAAATTTTAACATCGATATCTCACACACACACACACACTCTCTCTCACACACACACACACACACACACACACACACACACGCACACACACACACCACACACACACACACACACACACACACACACACACACACACACACACACACACACGCACGCACGCATGCACGCGCGCACACACACACACACACACACACACACACACACACACACACACACACACACACACACACTCACATATTGCACACACAAACTTGCACGTATGCACGCACGCACGCACACATGCCACACACACACACACACACACACACACACACACACACACACACACACACACACACACACACGCACGCACACAAGGCTTAGCGCATGGATTTTTGGTGTGCAGCCTGTGTTGTCGTTCTGCT